>JAFEMH010005714.1:0-152215 GCA_022495995.1 Adenophora triphylla var. japonica
GACTGAGTTTTCGAAAGATTTTGAATATACGTAGGAAATGAATGAGAACCGTATCTCGCGCGAATCCCGGTGACTTCATGACGCCATGTATTTGGGGGGAGGGTGACCCGTCGCATAGGGCAAAGGGGCCCTTCCCGTGCCAAGGATCCTCCTTTACATGCAAAAGATTCCCGGCGCCGATTGACGAGCCGGGAGGGGTACCTTCGTGGTGGATTGACTTCCATAGCGGGGGCCATGATGTTTTCTGAGGATGAGGCTGAGAAACACAAAAAGATAGGAGGGAGGGTCCCCGGAGGTCCTCGAATTTTCCCCGTCTGAGCAGCTAGCGTACGAGGGCTTGACGGTTCGCGCAGCACTTGGTGATCATGCAGCCGAGACCACTACAGGCGACCCCATTGCCGAGACTATTCATTTGATAGCGCATTCGCGAAGCTCGTTGCTGATGATGCCGGTCGGGCAGAGGCGGGACTTCACCGTGACGCCATGTATCATCAGTGCAGCCTGAGGGAGAGTCCGGTGACTCGTCAAGGCCGAGGGGCCCGCCGCTCCCACAATCGCGGGGAGACTTCACACAGGCTCGCGCCCGCGGCAACGGCCGGTGGAGCCCTTCTTCGGTCGAGAGGGAGTCTTCCATCGGGTGCCTTGGCTTATTCCCTACCGGGAGGAGTTCAAGATCCTCCTTTGAGCAAGACAGACATGCAAAGTAAACTCCTTTTTATCTTTTCTTTACTATTTTGTTTAGACAAATGAGATGCCGATGAAATGATGAGGCTTCCTGGCGAACCCGCCGCATATTTATTCTCGGACCTTCTCTCGTTATTTTCGGATACAAATAGGTTTCAAAAATAAATAAAAAGGAGAAAGTACAAAAATTGTCAAAATTAAGTGTGCACTAATTTTTAATTATTTGCACCGCGCACATCGAGTACATCATAGCGGGGGCCGCCATGATGTTTTCTTTTTGAGGATGAGGCCGAGGAGCCCACAGTGCAAAGATAGTGGAGGAGAGGTCCCCTGAGTGTCCTCGACATTTCTGCCCCGTCCCGCTGAAGCCAGGCTAGCGTACGTAGGGCCTCGGGACGGTTCGCAAGCAGCGCGACTTGTGATCCCCGGCCCTCCGGCGGAGCCGAGACCACGAATACATGTGGCGGACCCCAATGCTTCTAAGTGAGCATCTTTTCTCGATTTTCTCGCATTTGATAGTAGCATCTCCGCACATGATCCGTATTTCTTCGCGTTCGCTTCCGATGATTTTCCCGGGTTCGCAGTATCTCGGCCGTACGTTACAATGAGGCCGCGAGGTCGGTGGACGGTGGTCCGCCTACGCCAGGAGGCTCGTGGGAGTTCATGCGCGTGCGCCTGTGAGGAGCGTGGACGTCCGCGATCGGGGGCCGTCTAGGGCCGAGGGGCCTCGCTCGCGCTCCCACGCCGCGGGGAGGACTTCACACAGGGCCTCGCGCCCCGCGGGCCGAACGGCCGGATTTGGGAGCTCCTCCTTCCGCGACTCTGGCGCGAGAGGGGGAGTCCTCGAGTTCGCTGTACTCCGAGGGAGGTGCCCTTCGCTCTATTCCCTGGCCGTGGAGGAGTCTCTGGGCGAGTTCCCGTTGCGATGATCCCAGATCCTTTGTTGGCTGGCGCGAGCAAGCACGTCGAGTGTACTGGATGACGAAAGTGTGACTCGTGAGTAGTCCCCTTTTTACCGCTTTCTTTTACCGCTATTTTGTTTAGACAAAATGCAATGTATTTGTCAGAACAAATTTTGGATTTTGAGATGTATTTCAGTAAAAGGTATCGCGTGGGGCTAACCTCGTATTTCCGCATATTTATTCTCGTGCATCACCTTCAGCTTATTTTCGACAAATAAGCAAATAGGTTAATCAAAAATAAATAAAAAGGAGAAATGCATTAAAAATTGGAACTAGTCAAAAATTAAGCATGCGTACTGCACCAATTTTTAATTATTTCAGCACTGGGTTGCACGAGCCCTAGGCTGAAGGGATATTGTCATTTGTTGAATGAAATCGTGTAAGCATGTGCACGCGCAGATTTCCATAAGGGTGAACAGTGGCATGGTTTGGAAATGTTTCCAACTTTAAGGCAAATTGGTCCGCAGAGTTGACCAAGTCAATCGGCAGGGGAGTCCGCACTTCTGACTTGAAATGAATTTCCGGCATTCTTTAAATCGGGCAGCTTTCAGCCTTCGCAATTTGTAAGAACTCGCGCATTGCTTTTGCTCATCTCCGCCGAGTTCTTTTTCCATTTTCTTAAGGTTTTCTTCAATTTCCTTCGATTACGGCTCCTTTTTCCCAAGTTATCGGTCTCCCTGGGATGCAAAGAGCGATATTTGGACAACTTTCTACTGCTGGTACGCAACCACACGAGGCGGAACAAAAGGTTTTTCGAAAGTCAGCACGGGATTAAACTCGCTCAGCCCAAGGAGCTCATGCCAGATTGGGACCTTTCGGTGAGCAAAGCCGCGTCTCTCCTGCTCGGGGACGTAAGTGAGTGAATGCCAGTACAAATTTTTCGTGACAACGAAGTCACTCCTACGTTTGAAGATTTCCTAGCCATTCTCGGGGAGGGACCCGAGACGGAATGTGCAATAGTTCTTCTCCGCATGCCATGGCATGGCCACCGTTGAGAAGCTTTCAGTTTCCAGCCCTTTGCTGGGTATCTCTACTGAGAAGCATACGGGATGCCGAGCACAGGATACCGATTATGTTGACATTTCTAGGCCGCCCGAAAGATTTGCCGGAGCCGAGGGGGAGCGTTCGCGTGGGACGCGTTCGCTTCCGCGCTACGTGATTGCTACTCCGCTCACATTCACGTTCGCGCTGTGCCATCACAAAACTACATCGGGACCTCGGGTGAGGCAAAGGTCACGGGAGTGGAGGAGACATCGTGCCACTGGGTCTTGGGCGAGACGTTCCCCGGGCATAGGCCGGATGGCGACCCCGGTAGCTTCCGATAAGCACGTGCGGAGGAGTCCCGCTATGCCGACCATGTGGCCGAGGGAGAGGCCGCAGAGCGATGCCCGAGGTGCCAACTGTTCCCTGACGCCTGGGTCTTTCTCGCGACGTCCTCTCGGTGATAGGGGGTAATTCAGCCGAGCCGGAGCCTCGGACGGGCCAGGTGCTCGCACGCATCACTTGCGATGGGGCGGGTTCCCCATTGGAAGTTACGTGACTTGTAGGACCTCTCAGAGGGTCCGTTTCGATCGTCGAGAGCCTGGGCCGTCTCGCACGGTCATTCTATATTCTATCATTGGTTCTCACGGCAAGACGGGCCGGGAGCAGATGCCACCGAACCGATCTCGAGCTATGCCGCTACCTGGCAGGTGGATCATGATGGAGGATCCTTCGACGCCTGCCGGCTGGGTCACCTGCCAGGCATGGCAACACACGCCCTTTCCCCGCTGTGGTTCTCTTTCACCGATGAGAGGGCACCGTTCCTGTCGACGCAAAGACTCGGACTCGGGGTACGAAGAGCCAGTATGGGGAGACACACTGCATGGCTATCTTCATGTGTGAGACGGAGTTGAGCCTGGGTCAAGCCGATCACCCGGAGCGCCTCGACATCGAGGATGGATGAGGCGAGGTGGCTAACCCCGGGGAATCGGGACATCGGCGATGCCAGCGGCCGATTCATGTGGAGCGAGCGACGACGGGAGGCCAATCAAAGCATCCGCTATGATGGCTCGAAGCGAGGCGGCTCTCGAGACAGAAGCTACGAGAGAAAGGACTGTATTGAGCAACCACAGATTGGACTCTGAGGCGTCGGAAAGAGTCCCCGAGCTGTGCAGAAGGCCTAATGGAATATTTCCCGCGAAGGTGAAGAACACTCGCCGGGGAAAAGGGAAAGTGGAAGAAGGATGAAGTGACCTAGTACACGGAAACTAGGTTGACCTCATACCGCCCGTAGAGTATCCACCCATCTGCCATTGCGTGCATACACATTACTACACTGATTAATGTTTTATTTGTAATTTTGCTAAAGCGTGGTAGCGAGTCAAGAGTCGACCGTGTTTCGAACTCATCAAAGAATGCTTTTAACCAAGCATGAATTTGTAGATTAAATGAAAAGAGTTTTCGAAACACAAGCAATTGATGCTTATTGTATTTTTTTTTGTTTTGTTTTAGACCGAAATCCAAAGACGTGGCCGCCACGTTCCCCTTTTTACAATTGGACTAAGGGGCTCAGTCACCGTAGTTCGACACTTCTTCTTAGGTGAATTTGAGAAAAAACCAAGACAAAAGAAGTGCTGGGCGACTCCTGCTTTTTACCCGGATCATTAGCGGGAATGTATCCAAATGGGTATTACTCTTTAGCACTTTAATTTACCCGAGGGGGACCTGTAATGGGAAGGTGAGTCGACTCGTGCTCTTCCTCAAACGAAGTGATCTCGCTGGAGCTTGCTTCCGTTCACTAGGTTAACGAAAGGGTTTCCGTCCCAAATCTCGCTAGTTTCACTACTCCTCCCGAGAAGATTCTTTGTGTACCAACAATCCGGTCCGTATCCGTGCAGGCTCCCACTCCTCTCGAGTGGGATCGGGTCCGCTGTAGGAGATTTCCTTAAAGACCAAGTCGCTCTTCCGATGTCTCTATCTTGACTTTCTTGTCGCAATGCTCGTGCCATTCTCGCTCTCCGTAGGCTCGGAGCGTGTTCCATGGCTTTCAACTGCGCGCCGTCGAGTAGAGCAAGTTCGTCGTGACGGCCTCACAGAGCCATTCGACTTCATTGACCCCGCGTTTTCCAAGGAGGACTCCTGAGGGATGGAATTTCCAATTCCACGGGTAACATTGCTTCCATTCCGTAGGTAAGTGCGAACGGAGTCTCCCGTGGCGGTTCTGACCGATGTTCGGTATCCCCGCAGGGCTAGATGTAGCTTTTCGGGCCGATCCCGACCTCTGGTGGTCATCTTTCTGATTATCATGGCGAGAGTCTTATTGGCCGCCTCTACTGCACCATTGGTTTGTGGTCCGTAGGAGAAGACTCCGTGACGTGTGACTCGAATTCGGTCGCAGTTGGTCACAATTTCCTTCGAAGTGAGTCCCATTGTCGGAGATGATCTCATTGGGCACTCCGTATCGGCACATGATGTTCTCTCGGATGAACTCGGCCACCTTCCTAGAATTCAAGCACCTTGTACGATCGGGCTTCTACCCATTTGGTGAAGTAGTCGATCCGACTAAAATGAACTCGTGACCATTGCTCCCTGGAGGAGTGATCTTGCCGATGACGTCGATTCCCCATGGGCGAAAGGCCATGGCGTAGTCATGCAAAAGAGAGTTCATGAGGAGGGATGTGATTGAGGTTGGAGAACCGTTGACATTTGTCGCAGCTTCGACGAACCGGATGCAGTCTGTTTCCATTGATATCCAATAGTACCCCATACGGAAGAATGATCTCGTGTCAATGCTCTGCAAGCGTTCATGTGCGGACCGCAGGTTCCGTTGTGAACTTCGTTCATTAGCTCGCTGGCTTTTTCTTTGTTTACACACAGAAGGAGTGGCCCTTGGTGGCGCTTCTTATACAACATACCCCCAGAATGACGAAATGGGATGTCAGGCGTTTTAATTCCATCATGTTTTTGGATTTGATCCCTTCTTTGTATTTTCCATCTTCATTTGTGAAGGAAGCTTCTCCATTTTGGAGGTACCGGGTAAATTTGATTGTACCAGGTTCGTCGATCGTTTCGTTTCTTTTTCGATCTCATAGCAATAGGCGGGTGTTTCCCGTCTGCCTATTCTGGAGGGGTTTTACCGCTTTTCCCCTGGAATTTCGACAAGAGAGGCGAGGGTTGCTGTATGCCCGCGGCTGTTCCCGTCTCTTGGCAAATAGTGAAAAGAGATGTCCTCAACCGAGCAATGAGCTCCTCCATGTACGCGTGGTACTTCGAAGGCCGTAATCTACCGTCTTCCATTTTGTTGGATACTTGATTGATGATCAATGCCGAGTCTCCATATACATCCAAACTTCGAGATGTTGCGCTCGAGAGCGGCTTCCAAACTCCGTCGCACAAAGCTTCGTATTCTCGCCGCATTGCTTGGTTGCTTCAAAATTCCGCTTGACGGCTACGGGAGTATGCTCGTCCTTGGGATCGACAAGGAGCATTCCAATGCCATTCCCCTTCTTGTTGGCCGCCCCATCGAAGAAGAGTTGCCGCGGTTTGCGCCGTCAAGTGAAAAGATTCCGTCGTCCGGAAATTGTGGATCAGACCCTTAGGTTCATCCTGCCGCTGCAGGAAGTCGGCAAGCCGATCTGCCATTACTACGCCTCTTTGTTGATTTTCTTACCATGTACTTGATGTCGAACTCAGCCAGAAGAATGACCACTGGCTAGCCGCATTTGAGGATGGCTTGTCAAAGGGATATCTGACGGGGTCCACTTTGGAGACCAGAGCACCGAATGCGACCGCATGTAGTGTTTCGCTTTCCCGACTACCCATACCAAGGCGGTACGGTTTTCTCGATGCCGAGTAGCCGAGTTCACTTCCTCGAAGCTTTCGGCTTACGAAGTAGATTGCATGCTCAACCTTGGAATCTTTCTGTTCTTGTGCCAGATTGCTCCGATAGACGTGTTCATCGTCGATACAGGAGTAGTGGCTTGCCTTCGTGTGGCGGGCACACGTAATCGGGGATTAACCAAGTAGGTCTTGATTTTCTCGAAAGCCGTTTGGCACTCTGAGTCCCATTTGATGTCGGCATTCTTTTTCATCGCTTGAACATGGGCTCGCGAGAGAAGATGTCAACCGGTTGATGAAGCGACCGATGTATCGAAGTCTTCCCACGAAGCTTTTCACTTCGTCGTGGCTCGAGGCGGCTTCACGTCGGTGATGGCCTTGATTTTCCCGGGATCGGCTTCGATACCTCTTTCTGTAACCATGTACCCCAAGACCTTGCCGCGCTTGACGCCGAAGGTGCACTTTGCCGGTTCAACCTCATGGAGTGTTTTCTCGAGTCCGTTCAAGAACTTCCTCGCATCCGTCGCGTGTCGCATGTCGATCCCTCGAGTGGATGATCATGTCGTCGACATATACTTCGATTTCTTTGTGAATCATGTCATGGAAGCAGGGTCATGCAGCCCCACGGTAAGTAGCCCTCAAATGTTTCTTAGACCGAACGGCATGACCGTGTAACGCATGTCCCCCACGGAGTGGTGAAGGCGTGCCTTGGCCCGATCCTCCTCGGACATCTTGATCTCGGTCAGATCCAAAGCAAACCCGTCCACGAAGGACTTTACTTCGAAATTTGCCGTGGTGTCGACCAACATGTCGATGTTAGGCAGTGGGAAATCATCCTTAGCCGGCCTTGTTGAGATCCCGAAAATCCATGCAAAGATCTCGACCTTCCGCTGGCCTCAGTGACCGTCACGATGTCGAGAGCCAAGCTCTGGGTACTCAATCACTCGATGAAACCAACTCGAGCATTTTCTCAATTTCTTCTTTAACTTGCAAGGACCACTCGCTTGATCTTGCGCACTCTTCGCTTGGACAAAGCTTGGATTCGGGATCCAGGGAATTCTCGTGCTCCACGATTGAGGATCGAAGTCCTCGCATGTCCTCGGTACGACCAGCGAACACGTCAACATACTCCCGAGGAGGTTTATCAAGGCTTCCTTTTCTCGCATCGGCGAAGAAACCGCCCACTTGTGTCTCTTTAGGCTCTTGCCGACCCTGTGTTCACTTTGGTCATAACCTCTTCGGCAGCTTGGGCCCGGGCCAGTCCTCTCGGTCAACTACACGCTCGAGAACTTCTTTAATGTATTGTTCGTTTAATGTGTCCGCTTCTTTATCAATTGAGTTATTAACGTCTTTTAAGTTGTTTGTTAACTTATCGGCT
The DNA here is from genome assembly GCA_022495995.1 of Adenophora triphylla var. japonica. NCBI lineage: Eukaryota > Viridiplantae > Streptophyta > Magnoliopsida > Asterales > Campanulaceae > Adenophora > Adenophora triphylla. The sequence goes on from JAFEMH010005714.1 coordinate 7,843, forward strand.
GTTAAAGTGGCAATGAGAGGATACTCCGAAAGGTCGACTTTTCATTACACAAGAACGGGAATACATGATTGGCTACATAACATTATAGTCCTCCTGGCGTAAGGCCGCTGGATGACTCGAGGACTGGACTTCGACAAGGACTAACTCAAAGGGTTTGAGACCGGGTTTAGGGAGATGTGGGCGCGGGCCCGCCTTGTCTTCCATTTCTGCCCGGCTTGCTCCTTGGTCCGGTGAAAGTCACCCAATTCTTCAGCTGCATTGCTGGATGCTTCGAGGAGGGTGCGGGGATCGAGAGGCTTGGCTTCGCTGTCCCTATCATGGCGATCATGCCGCTGCCTGAGCCCTGGCCGATCCAAGTTGGGCAGCTCCATGACTTCTTCAAATGCATCGTAGCCGGTCCACCGCAGAGCGTCTTCTATGAATTCGGTTCCTTCGCTTTGGATTTACCGTCTCGAATGTGGCCTCTGGCGGCTGATCCGAACAACTTGTTTCCCATGGAGAGTACCTTGAGTTGCTCCTCCAAGTCCGGGATTCCCTCAATGTGTACTCATGCCGGACTGTGGTGGCAAGCTGGTCCAGTAGAGTCAAAAGGCCGTGATGTCGAGAACGCTCCCCTCTTATCTGATTAGCTTTGAGTCCTCTCAAACGCTTGAGGTCCCGTGCTAGCTATTCCATTCTTCGTAGTCTTGGTGTCGACTATCCCTCGCTTCTTTCTCATCTTCATCGGTTCCACTGCCGGTTCCGCTCTGGGCCGGTCCCCGCCCTCGTCGGTTCCCTTTGTCGGTCCCCCTCGGTTACGCCGTCGGTTCCCTTGGTGAAGTAATGAGCGAGGTCAAAGCCGTAAGGTCGGAGATTGGGTGCGCCGTCGGAGGTTCCCCTTTGTGGGCTATCGCTTGGTGCGGGCGAGCCTTTTGGCCTTACTTGATGTCACCGGTGTCGGCATCGTAGCTGCAAGCCCCCGGACCGTGGTGTGGTCCTTGACTTCAATAACTCAGGCCGGCCTTGCAGCTCCTTTTGCCGAGCTCCCGCCTCCCGGGATGAAGTTCATGAGTTTCATCATCTTCATGGCTGAGGAATCTCGATCGTGAGATAGTGGAAGGTCCATGTTGCATATTTGGATCTTGGAGGTGTCCGTGAGTGAATCCAAGCTTAATGGCATGTCATCATTATGCTTGATTTCTAACACTGAATGTCGTTGGTCTGTGGTCCCCTCGGTGGTGACACCTTTGTCGCCGTAGGCATCGTGGTTAGCTGCCGCCTTGCATGAACTTGAGGCACCGATGAAGGGTGGATGCCACGCCATTGATTTGATGCGACCAGGGGACGCCCAGGATGGTCACGCACATTGTGCGATGATTGGAATGTCCAATACTTGGAATTCGGTGGGGATCGCACCGCTTTGCCCCATAGAACCGAGATGTTAAGCAGTAGCAACCCCGAGAACCGTACGGAAGTAGAGTCATAGGCCTCGACAAAGGTGGACCGAAGGCTTAAGATCTCGCGGGCTTGATGTCAAGGTGTCCATCATCTTCGCGGGCAAGACATTCATTTTCGAACCTCCGTCTACCAACACGCGAGGAAAGACGACGCTCGTCCAACTGGACTGTGATGTAAAGCGGCTCATTGTGATCGGCCCCAAATTTTGGAAGGTCCAAATACGTGAAGGTGATAATGTTGCCATAGTGGATGTTACCAATCATCCGAATGACTTCATCTCGGGGTCATGCGCCCACGGGGACCATGGTACGGGCTGTGCTTTCCTCTAGCTTGAGCTTGTGAGGATAAGAGGAGGTGAGCAGAGACCAAAGGGAAATGTTCGCCTCGAGTCTCGCTGGTGAGCCGAGCGAGGATCGGGTCCTCTTTCAAGGAACTTGCGTCTTCGCGGGCCGGCTCTGCACCGCACCTGCCCGCTCGGCTTTTTGGTGGCCTTAGGTGGTAATGCGTGGATTTGACCCGATCGGGTTAGAACGCCGACATCGGGTTTGGTCCCTTCGAACAGTCGCTCCGAGTTGAGCCATAGTTAGAGGAGGATTCCTCGTAGCATAGGGCCATGCGTCTTCCCTCAACTCATTGATTGTGGATGAATTCTGGGAGCTTCGGCGCTTGACGGATTTCTCGTCCCGTGATACCGGCTTCGTGCCTTCATGGGAGGTAGCCTACTGCTTGACGCAGCTTGTTCGAATGTCGATCGCACAACATGATTGCCCGAACCGAACTCGTGCGTTGCGACCCTCCGGGGAGGTTGGAGAGTTCTCGCTCAAGCGAACGGTCTCCTTGATCTCTTCACGGTATATCGCGTTCCTTTCCTTCTCACAGCATACTCAAGGCGATCCTTGAGTTGGGTCTCAATACTCGTGGTTGGCTAGTTTTCCTCCACTGCGGGCCAGATCAACCTTCTTGCGCGGAGCTCGCGTCGAGAGTTAATGCCTCGCGTTTCTTCCCATGTGAGAATAGCCAAGGAGCTTCCAATCAAGCGCGCAGCCTAGGTAAACCTCCATTGGGGAGAGTTTTCTTCTCTGCTTTATCTCGAGTGGCGGGTATGTCGGAAGGTGAGTATACGGCTTCCCGAACATCGGCCCATGTGATTTGGTTGTCCGTCCCAGTTGATCGTTTCGTAAACGAAGAGTCAGTAGATTGTGGAATTTCCTGAGTAGTTGCTCGAGACGAATTTCCATCCTCCTCCTCGTTTTTAAATAGACCTTCCTCCCCGAGTTGGCCTTTCAATCGAGTGCGGTAATGATCCGTTCCCATCCTCCCGGGACCCTTGGGAGTCCGGTTTTGTTGACTTCATGCCCGGCTTGGAAGAGAATGGTTTCATCGTCTTCGTCTGCCGCTTTCACGCAGAACTTGCTTTCCTCGGGAAGGTAAGCGCCGGGATTCGTTCCGCCGTGCCGATTTCCATCTCCTAGGTCATCGGGACCGTTGACCACCCTTCGTTGGCAAAAGGGGTTGGATGAGAACGACGGTAGTCCGGGAAGTTGCCATGGGCAAAACTCCCGAGGTCGAACTGGCTCTAGAGTGGCCTCTAGCTTTCTGCCGTCTCGAAGCCGCCCGTGACACTTTAAGTGGCTTGGTCCCCGTAGGTCTTTCGAGCTTGGTCTTCGTCCCAAAAGACGACTTTCTTGAGCGGCTAGCTCCATGAGAGCTTTCCTTGCGAGACCTAGGCACTCCGTAGGTGCGCATCGTCCGGCTAGTGTCCGTAACCGTGATTACATTCAAATCGCCGAATGGCGGGAACACTGGATTACATTGGACGAAGGAAGTCTGACCGGGACATTCCATGCGTCCTTCCTTAATCTCGATCACCAAGAAGTTTGCCCATATTCGCGATTGACCCCACGGGGGTATTGGAATTCGCAATGTTGACGGTCTCGTGATCTCGCTCGATCGCCAAGTCTATCAAAGCTAAGCAATGATTGGTGTGATATGCGAATCCGGGCCGCGACGGCTAGCTTGAGCAGAATCGAACCGAAGCATGTTGATGCTTTGAGGTGGTCATTTCCGTGTCGGAAGCCGACTCGCCTTGCGGGGAAGACTTTCACATGTTTTCTGGGTGGTCGTGGAAGCGTTCCCGAGGTTAATCTCGACTTGAAGAAGGCGAGGAGCTTGGTCTCCTTTGTCGCCGCCCTTGGCCTTCGCGGCGCTTGAGGGTATAAGCTTGACCGACGGCACGGGCCGGTTGCCACCTGGGCCGGTACTGGAAGTAAAGATGAGCTCGAGCTCGCTTGGCCGCGCCTCGTTTACCATGAGCAGGCCATCGAGGTGACCTTGGTGTGGCGTAATCTCGATAACAAGAACGGGGTCCTTGGCTTCATCAGATACTCACTGAATAGATGATATTGACGAAGTCGTCGTCATTCACTTGATCGAGGGATTTCTCGTTGCGTGAATCACGTGCTTCCAATTGTCGGATAGCCGCTCATACATCGGACGCTGAGCTTGACAATTTCCGGTATCGGAACCTCGGGTCGTAGGTGACCCGATCGGAAGGAGTTCCGTCCTCAAACCGAGCATGTGAATGGGGAGGTTCGCTATGCGGATTCGCCGCATCTTCGACTCCGGAGAGTCCAGATTCATCGTCATCGATCGTTCAATCCAGTGTGTAGGGACGTATCAAGGCCCTGCAGTATCAGGAGCAGCCTAGGAAAACATCATGCTCTTCGTTGGAGAAGAGGGGTGCAGCGGGTAGTTCCTCGTGGAGGACATCCCATACAACTTCCATGCATTCATCACGAGAATGACGGTGCTTGTTGACCTTTATCACAAAGATCTCCTCGCCCGGCAGGGCCAGAGAATGAGTTTGAAGAATGCTGATGAATCTCGGATTGGAGACTGGGGGTTTATGTGCCCGTATCATGGCGATATTCAGCGTTTCCTTCCAACCCGCTCCAAGTGTTGGAAACGACAAGTTGAACTTGATGTATCGGACTGCTCCGTGGTCCGCCCTTTGCTCGAGTACGTTTACATAGTTAGCATCTCCGGACTCGGAGGATTCTCACGAGATTTGCCCGATAGTCCCTTGGTTGATTCAAGGAGGTAACCCCGTGCCTCGAAAGTGCGGACACGTTTGGCCATCGTTCTCGGCTTCGTTTCCTATGAGGAAACCGTCCCCGGATGACTTCGAGATCTCCCCGTCGGTTGATGAACTTGACGCACTGATGGAGAGTGGAAGCTATGGCCTTCATGTGGTGTAGCCAAGGGCGTCCCAAAAGAGCTGTGAACTCGGATGGAATGTCCATCACGTGGAATTTTGGCTTTGGCACCATTTGGGTTTCGAACCAAAGCTCCAGAGTCACTATCCCCAGGATGGGACGAGACGAGTTGTCGTAGGCCTTGATAGTCCGAGTAGACGGTATCAAATGGCTTTCATGGATGCGGAGAGCTCGCATCATGCTGAGAGGGAGGACATTAACGGCTGACCCGTTATCTACCAATACTCCGGGGAGTGATATGGTGTTGAGTTTGAGAGTGATGTCTGAGCTTCGTTGTGCCCCGAGGCGTCTCTCGGTAAGTCTTCATCACGTAATGTGATCATGCCGCCATACGTGCGGGAGTCGTAGATCTCGTCTCTATCCGTAGAAGGAGAGTCATCCACCCATCCGTTTCCTCGTCTTCCTCTCATGAGGTAAAGCCTTTCTTGGTACCTCGGGAGTATGTTGAGAGGCCGCCGCGCGGTTGTCGCCCTTGGTTAGCACATTGATCGAGTGCGATTGCCAGCCGACCTTGATCTTCCTTTACCGGTCCGGGCTCTAAGCCGGACAAGTTGAATCTTGGCCGATCCCGCGGAGGGTTAGGCTTCGACCGGCGCAAGACTATCAAGATCCGAGGTATTCCGGTGTTCCAGGGTCCACTCGGTTTCACTGGGCTTTTCGGCTTTCCCACCCCCGTCTCGCTCTAGAGCCGCATGGCTCGGAGGCAAAGAGGACTGGCCGGAGTACAAGACGTAGTAGTCGAACCTCCCGGAGGGTTCTCCAAGTGTACCTACACCGGTATCTCCTGGCTTCGTATCTTTCTCTCGCCTGTCGTTGAGAGGATTTCTTCTTCCTGTTTTCTCGGAGGATTGCTCGGACGGTTTCTCGAGACTCATACCTGTGCAAAGTGAGTTACCACAAACATCGTAGCCGATGTGAACATTAGAGGAGGATCCAAATTCTGAAAGAGGCGGAGAAACCGGTTCTCAGTAGCACACTTCTTGGGCACCCACTCAATGGAGTTCACGCCGTTATTATTCTAAAGGGATTCCCGATCGTATTGGGCCCACGGGGGCGCTCTAACTTGCCTTCTTCTATCAAGTTCGGATTTCGTATCGTAACCCCAAACAGCTTGTCGGTGGTATGGCCGTGATACCGATGGAAGGCGCAGTATTTGCTCTTGTCCGCATTGGCTACGGGAACTTTGGGTTTGTAATTGGCCACGGGTTTAAGGAGACCCTCCTTGATTAGCCCTTCCAAAGATCTTGCTCAAGTGGCATGTCCAACTTGTAGAAGTGTACGGCAGCCGCTTCGAGTAGAACCGTTGCTTTGCGGGACTCGGGGTTTTGTTACCCGACCGTTGTCCCCGATGGACGTAGTTGACGAGACGTATCTTCCTTTGCCGGGGGCCGGTGCAGGATTGAATGCACTGCTGAGCGGTATCTCAGACACAGGCAAAGAGCCAACTTTTCCTTGAGATCCTTCTCGAACCGTGAGCCGGCATTGACCATGGCCCGGAGATCCGGGAAGAAATTGTGACTCGATGAGAGTTCTGATGGACGGTCTCAAGCAAGACTTGAAGATCCGCATCCGTTCGTCTTTGGAGAGTGGCTCCATGATTTCGGAGAGTTTCCAGCTCCATCTCTTGTAGAATTCCCCAACACTTTCATCCGCTTCGCTCGCTGGTGATTAAGTCCTCGCGACTTGTTTCCCACTCTAAGTTGGATCTGCACTGCCCAGAAGATGTTACCGATCTGCTCCCGTGTGTGGCGATCCGCAGCTTGACCCTCGAAACCATCGTAACGCCGAGCTTTTGAGCGTATGCCGGAAGTGGTCGGCCATTTGTCGGAGGGTTGCTCCTTTTGCTCTCATGCCGAGAACGTAAGTGTCGACGTGCGTTTGAGGACATTCGGTTCCATCAAATCGGTCCATCTCCGGCATTCTGAACATGGCAGGGAGAGGCGTGACCATTCCCGGATCTGTGGATTTGAATGTTTCGCTTGAGCCGCTCATGGTGGCTTTCGGGTCTTTCATCCGCTCGACCATCCAGGCTAAGGTTGGGTCCGGGGTGGATCAGTGAGGCTCTGGCGCCGGGTGCTACCACATGAGCGGTAGTGATTGGAGGTGGAAGGCTTGGTATATGAGAATATACGGGAGCCTTCTCTACGAACTGTATCGGGGTTTGTCCCGGTGTTTAGGATTCGTGTATAGGCAATGGGACGAACCCAGGAGGGTACTGAGGATATTGGCATCCTGAGATGGTCCAGCGGTGCGCCGGTGATATTGAGTGATGGGTGTAGCACCGGGCTGACCAAAATTGACAGTGGTTGCTCGAGAGGTGGCAACATGGAGCCTAGGTCACCGTTTCCTTGGTTGGAAGGCATCCCGTAAGTTGGCGGGGAGGAACCCGATTGAAGGTTTGGTGAACTGGTTTTGGGGAATCGTCATCCTCTACCAGACAAAAGTACCGGCCCTGACTGGGATAGCTGCTATACCACGCTCATTCGAAGCCGTACCACGAAATTCCGCCGATCTTCTTTCGCCTCTTGTGAACCTCACAAGCCCGGATGGCTTCTTCCAATGTCATATACGTTACCGGTGGCGGGGTCCTTCCCGTCACGATTTCTCGGTGAGCTAGACATGTCGGAAATGCCGGGCCGAGGGAACCGAGGGAACCGAAGAACCTGTCTCGACGCCGCCGTTATCGTGATCCCGGCAAGGCGCTGACCCGGAATCTGAACCACTTTCTCGCTCGCCGCAGTGGAACGAAAGGAAGGGTTTAGGCTTCTGAAAAGGGTATTTGGCTCAAGGTTTTCGGGCTTGTGCAATGTGCGCTACCGATTAAAGTTTACTTAAAGCGCGTTTTCTCGAGTCCTAATTGGTTGGAAAAGAGCGTGTCTTCTTTTTCGCAACTAATCCTAGAGCTCTAATCACTCGGATCTCGTCACTACGCTTATAAGCCCCTCAAGTTTCCATTGTAGATCATCTTTCTCAGACGGACTATCCCGAGCGAGGTCTAATAAGGCAAGCGAGTTCCACCGACAAAGGAAAAAGTGAACTTAAGGCTAGCCGATCACGCAAACTTTCGACGTGTGCGGCGTACGGGCCACTGGCCGAGGTCAACGTCCTTAAGTTAAGGCGGAGTCGTGCCAAAATTTGGGCATGACCTCTCCCGACTCGCTTGTGCGAGAGACCTTTAGCTTTTAGCGTTGGCCAAGTTGTGGCCGGCACCGGTACATACGGCGAGGTTTGGTGACACGGCGTCACATTGAACCTTCGGGTATATTTTTCTACAGAGCTCCGTCAAAGTCAAGGCTGAAAAGCTCAAGACTTTCGGGTCGGGAACGACCTTTGGTCTAAAACTCTCGAGCTTGACTCGGGAGCGGGGCCCAGCGTGAAAAATATACACTTAGGCTTTATGACACGAGCTAAGCCAAAACCAACCGGGGTCTTGGACAAAGTGTGACACAAAGGAGTGCATGGCTTACACTGCTAGGATGGGATGTTTGAGACGACCCCCGCGCGCCCGAAAGGTGTACTCGGCACTCAATCGGAGTGCAACCGATAAGGCCATCCCGGTTAGGGGTTGTAGTGTGCGGTGCATCGAGGCGGCAAGTGCACGTGAAGTGCGGTGTTCCGAGGCAAGAAGTGCGCGTAGTGTGCGGTCACTAAAATTCTTTTTCTGAGTAAAACAGAGATTTTTTCAGAATGTGTCTTAAAGAATTTATGATGCACAGTTCAAAAGACAGCATGAAAATCAAACATGAATGGGGATGCACAAACATGGTGAGATTTTGAAAAGTTGACAATGTAATGCCTTTTGAAAAAAACCGTTCGAGGTTTAAAGTAACACACACACGAAAACGAGGAAGGGTAAACGAAAGTTTGACCCACGGAAGGCTTTTTAGAAAACAACGGTAGTTTTGAAAAAAGTATCTTTTCCCCAGCGGAGTCGCCAACTGAAATTACCCGATCTTTTTCGCGCGGCGCGGCGGAAAAGCGGTTGTCTTTCGCGGGGTTGGTGTCCGAGACCTCGCTTCACGGGAAGGAAGCGAGAATGAGGAGTCGCCACGCGGTTTTGTATTTTGAGCCCAAACGTTGAGAAACGGCTATTGCTAAAATGGTGTCATTTTTATTGGTAGCAAAAACTTAGGAAAAGGCTTTGAAAACGGGGATCATTTTTATTGGCAGCAAAAATGAGTAAAAAGCTTTTTAGTACCAGAGATTGTTAGGTTCGGAGGTCAGGTTACGTTTCGGGTAGAGTATGACGAGATCGCCCGAAACGCCTCGCATGACGAGTCTTTCTACCTTTCTCGAAATCGTGTGTGTGTGTGTGTGTTTTGAAATGGGGGGCTTGAATGACAAGCTTAATCTTGGTTTGAGTGTCAAACGTTGATTAGGTGACTTTGTTTGAAAAGACGAGCGTTTGAATGACAAACGTCGGTTTTGAGTTGAAATGAGCGTTTGCGTGGCAAACGTCGACTTTGAGTTGAAATGAGTGTTTGCGTGGCAAACGTCGACTTTGAGTTGAAATGAGTGTTTGCGTGGCAAACGTCGACTTTGAGTTGAAATGAGTCATTGTTAACGATTTTTACGATAAAAATGCGTATTAAATGATTTCAAGTGTCAAATGGCGGCTTGAAGCTGAAGATGAGCGTTTGCGTGGCAAACGTCATTTCGCGCGTTTTAAAAGAGAGTTCGACGGACGAACTCCGGTTTTGAACCGGGCATTACATTGTTAACGATTTTTACGGGAAAAATGCGTATTAAATGATATGCGATCAACGAATCGGGTTGCGACTCGGACTTTTGAAAAGTAAATACTATCACAATCCAAACGGATCGGACTGGTAAATGACAGTATTTAAAGCGGTGTCAACGGAATCAAACGATCCGGAATCGTAAATGACGATCAACGAGGCCAAACGGCTCGGAAGTGTAAATGACGATCAACGAGGCCAAACGGCTCGGAATTGTAAATGACGATCAACGAGGCCAAATGGCTCGGAATTGTAAATGACGATCAACGAGGCCAAACGGCTCGGAATTGTAAATAACGTGAAAGTAAACGGAACGGGGTCGGAACGCCGTTTTAACCCGTGATTACTTCTCTTACGGAAAGAGAAGAGGATCGAGGGGCTAAAACGTATCGGACCCCGTTAGACGGAGGCGTCTACATTTTGACAATGACGTTCAAAACAGTTATAGCGACTGGCGCGTAAATCGAGATGGAACGGAAGATTCAGAGAGAGGGAGTTATACCTATGGCTAGGGTCGACTCCTTTGGCTCGGGAGGTGTGCACGGGACACGGAAAGTTATTCGAAAGGTTGTTTCGAAGTTGTAGGGTGCGTATTTGATCGAAATACGAAGGTTTCACGCGAATCGAGACAAAACGGGAGCTCGGAAGGGGTGGAAACCAGTTTGGACCGTGGGGTATGTGATTTTTTGGTGTTCAAATCCCCTTTTTTGCCTTTGACAAAGAACTTCTATTTATAGGGTGAAAATTGCGGTAGGAGTCCGGCCGGACTTGGACTGAATTTCGTGGGTTTTGGGAATTTTGGAAACTGAGGACTTGTTGGCAATTTCAGAAAATTGCACAGTGAGTCCCACGGACTTGGCTTGCAAACCAGGGGTATTTTGGTCTTTTGGCCTTGATTTGTGATTGACGAGTGACTAGAGGGAGGTGGCATGCAGGACACGTTTCCTGTGACTCACCAGAAGTGTGGGAGTTCGTTCCCCGGTCCCGGTTTTGTCCGTTTTTTAAAATAACAGTCCGGGAAATGTCCGAAATGCCCCCGGAAAGTGCCGGAAAATGCGTTTTTTAGGGAAAGCCATACTTTTACGTGAGATGTCACGTGATAAGTACGGTTTGACGTCGGGATGCACGGGGCAGTCCCGGGACGTCTCGTTGGCACAGCAACGGGGAGTTTAACGAGTTCCGGTTAACCTGGAGCGGGCCAGTTAACGGATTTCGGTTAACTTTCTGACGGATTTGGACGATCCGGATTTGGGTACTTACAGGGAGCCTCAAGGATAGTCCCTCTTCTTCTTGAGATGGTTAAACGGGTTTCAAAACACACCGATCTTGAATTGAAAGGGTATTGTTTAGTGAGGGTGAGGTTATGGCCTTCCTATGGGTGAAAGTTTCAGCTGCAGCCCCTACTAGATAGTCTGGACGACATTGAGTCTTCATTGCTTTCTTAAGCTTACTTCGAGGAAGATCCGTGCAAATTCTTCAAACAAAGATATTATGAAAGATGTGTGAGCATATGGGGTGCAAGATGGGGATATCAGTCGATTTTCTCGCTCCGATCAATTTAAACATTAGTCATTTCAAAGCATTAGTCAGTGAGCAACACAAGTGATCATTTGGAATAAGACCATTTTAATTGAGTGTAACGTGGGTGCACAAGGGATGTCTCGAGTCTAGCAAGAATAGAAACAAATATTTTATTATTGAAATAAAAGACTCATAACATGGATTTGATAAACTCAAATCATAAAAGCAACATTTGTTAACAAGACAGAACAATCTAAGACCCTACGATTCTTGACTGATTGACTTCTTCACATGGGGTACCTTTGGAATCGCGGAAGAGGATCATTGACCACCTTGGGAGGAGCTTTCTCAATTCTACCCTCATCAACCATCTTTTGAATTAACACTTTGAGAAGGGAGCAATCGTTGGTGGTGTGACCGGGATATTGATGATAGTAACAGTACTTGCTCCGATCTAAATTTGAATTGGGCTTGATGGGACGATAATTATCGAGCGGCTTTATCATTCCTCTTCGCATCAACCCATTGAAAGCTTCCTCAGTTGTTATTCCCAAATCATCAAATTCTCGCTTCTTGCGTGGTGGAAACTGACGGAGATTCCGAATATTGTTTCCTTCATGGGAACCTATCTCGATCTTTCCCTCGTCAATGAGTTCCTGGATGATCACCCTCAACTGCTTGCATTCAGAGGTAATATGGCCTGGATATTGGTGATAGTAGCAGTATTTGCTTAGATCCAACTTTACATTGTTATGAAGAGGGGTATAATTGACTAGCGGTTGAACCAACCCTCCGCTCACCAGAACTTTGAGGAACTGATTCATGGGCATCCCTAACTCTCCCCAATACTGCTTTTTCTTTTCTGTCTGAGTCATCTTTGGAGGGGGTCCAAGTATTGACGTCCCTGGTTGGATAGGATTTGCGGTCGGAATGAAGGACATTTGATTTACAGTTGCGTATGAAGCTGGTCCTGTATGCTGATCGTGCGGGGATGGTAAGTTGGAACCAAATGAACTCACTGGTGGTGGAGAAACATTTCCTTGAAAGAGAGCTTGATCAGAGTGAAATGACAGTAATCCTTTCTGGTCGGAGTGACCGTTCACAAAATGGTATGATTCTTGGGAATCTGGCTGATATTGACTCTTCGAATCCAGTTGATTAGGAAAACTGAAAGCCCCAGGGATCGGTTGTTCCTCCTGAATCTGAGTCTGGACCACATGAGGTATTGGGGGAAGAATTTTACCTTGCTCATCCTCATTCACCCCCTTCACTATTGTTCCATTCTCATGATCGACATTGCTAGCATTGATGATTTCCTCATATGACCTATCTTCGTGGCGAATGACTGTGACCCCTCGGATGCGCATTGCTTCAACAAATCTAGCATGTGTCTCTTCCTCCCAGGCTTTGGCAACTTGGGCAAGCAATTGAGCTTTGCATTCATGAACCATGGCGACTTCGAGAGCAGCTCGCAACTCTGCTACTGACAGATCGTTCAGGTCCAATTGACCCGAAGTAACAGGACTTCCAGACTGAGTGCAGGTCATATCTTTTGCACCAGACATCTCAATTATCAAGACAGGTGAGAGTTTATCGAGAATTGCAACCACTTCGGAGACACGGGCCAGATAATCACCGGAAATTGGAGCACGCACCCAACTTGTCGCTGCTGCAGAGGTTAGATATGGGTTTATAAGGTAAGGAAGGAGGGAGATTTCAAGGAAGTATGGGAGAGGGAAAAGAAAAGAAGGATGGACTCGTGCAAACAATCTTATTTATCTTCAAGTAGAAATCAATGTCTTAATCCTAAATACAGTTGGAAAAGGAGAAGCCTTTATTCATACTAACTAAGCCTCGGGGAAACCTAGGGACGCAACGTTCAAATCACACTAAATGTCTTGCGTTTGAAATACATAATAGGTAATGATACCTAGCCAAATCCTAACATCACTATGGAACGAAGAGGTTGCTCAAATTTCTTAGGGGAAATTTGGGCTGCATAACGGGTCTTTTCGAAGAATTTCGAAGAAAAATCTGGCATGACCTCTCGTCGGTGCACGTTGACAATGCGGCATGATCTCTCGTTTAGAACACGTCACGAGAGTGAAATGTCCACACGTGAAATCATGTTGCATTGGCAACATGCCCACAAGATGCTAGGTTTTGGGGGAAGGTATAAGGACCTACGATATGTTTCAAAAACAAGTTATTTTGGTGTGATAAAAACATTGTGTCAAAAACCAACCGTGGGTACGGTTTAAGTGTGGTGCCACCTATAATGCACTAGGGGTTTAGGTTTGATTTCAGGCGCTCAACCATAGGCGAATTTCATGGCCGTCCGCGATGCCGTCAATCGCACCCGAGGGTTCTAAATCTATGTGACGTGGTGTGCGGATGACTATGTTCTTTTATTTACGAAAATAATTTTTTTTTTATCATTTTTTTTTATTTTTTGTTTGAAAAGGGGAGGAAAGGAAACTACACACACACACCCACAGAGTACAATAAGCGAAAAACCAATAAATTGATCACGGGGACTGCCCATAATCACCAACTGCACCAAGGAAACCAAAATCCTGCAAACTGGCCACTTCTGTCGCGTGACACAGGACAGATAATGCAAGTTCTGTCGCGTGACAGAAGGGTCCAATTTCCAGAATTCTGAAGATCACACCAAGAACAGCCCCAGCCTCGAAGCTCAATAGCATAACTCAGCCTCAAGCAAAAGAACAACAAGGCAGGAAGGACAATCAAACAAAGCACATAAGATGCAAACAATACATATAATGTCTCAAACAAAGCACATACGAGTGAATGAATTGAACGTTGAATCAACACGAAAGTTTGACCCACTTTTGAAAACAGGTTTCAAGTCCCCAGCGGAGTCGCCACTGAATGTACGCTCGCCCGAAAATTTATAAAATAAGGAGTCGCCACGCCGTTTTTAAGAGGAAACATTGAAAACCTTTTTGTAAGAGAAAAATGGGTTCGGGGGTCAAGTTACGTGTTGGGAAGAACCGAGAGTTCACCCAACACGCCTCGTCCGTAGACGAGTCTTTCTAACGTTCAAAATTTAATTCATTCAAATATGTGTGCTAGTGTGTGAGACAAGATATGTATGGAATGCAAAGAAGTACTTTGTTTTATTGCTCAAAGGGAAGAAGGAACAACTTGTAAGCCATTGACAATGGGAGGCTACACCCCATATTACAAAAGAATGAACAAAACTTACAACTAAAACGAACCTACTGCAGAGGCTTGTTGTGTCGCGTGACACAGAACTTGAGGAGTTACTTGTGTAGCGTGACACTACAGGTCACTTTGCAGAGATTTTACATTATTAAACACTAGAGAAATAAATCTACCTAACCACTTCAAATGAATTTGGATATGGAAGATCCACACCCTAATTTGAGTGACATACAAAAGGGGGAAAGGAGGAACAGACTTACAACTGAAAGATGATTCTCTGTAGATGGGTCATTTGTGTCGCATGACACAGGACTGGATGAGTCACTTGTGTCGTGTGACACAGGTTTACCATCAGCAGGAATCTCACAATTCCAAAACCAGAAACTAACAGGGATCGATTCAGATCTACCAAGTACACCAAATCAACTTGGATTAACACAAATTAGCAACGAATCACCCAAGGGAGCATGGATATGGGAGATCCATACTCCCTTGAGCACCAAAAAACCAAGGGAGGTACAATCACAACACCAATATGCAATTAAACCAAGCAAAACCAATTAAACAGAGATATGGCAGTTGCCACTTGATAATCTAAAGCAGATGGAGCTTGATTATCAAGTGGAGGAAGAACAATTGCAAATAAACAAGTAAATGAGAGAGAAAAGGGTGGAGAAATGTGTTACCCTTGTAGTCCTCTACTTCTACACCAAGTTAGGTGTGGAAGCCTTCAATTCAGCTACTAGGAGGTGCAAATGAACACCAATTGAATGCTCTTGTTCAGATCTTCAAGGGGATGTGAGTTGTATGAAGGTGGGTGTATGATTTGGGTGAAGAAAAGATGGAATTGGAGGGATTGGGTGTGGTTTGAGGAGAGGGAGTGGTTTCTGTCGTCAATTGGGCAGAATAACTTTAGGGTATCGGAAAGGGATCCTGATATGAGAGGGGGAGGGTCCAATTTATAGGCTGCATGGAGTGGGTCACTTGTGTCGCACGGCCTTTCGCTTCGCTTTTCCATGGCCAATTGTGTCGCACGACCTGTCCAGCCATGTAACCGTTTCTTACGTCAACAACTGATTCTGGAACCTTCTGTGATAATTCCCAATAGGTCCAAAGCTGATAATTCCTGGTAGGTCCTTTTATGTGGAAAAATCACTCACAAGTACTTCCTTCATAAGAACTTTAAGAAAAGTTTCCGGAAGACTTGGAATTGACCGGGAATTTACCAAAACGCCCCTAGTGCCATTTTATTACATTAAAAAGCACTTTTAAAGGGTCGCGAATTGGATTGGTGTACTCACAACGGTGGAGATCAATACAAGAAGAAGAAGAAGGTTGTCGGGGCAAGGAGGTTATATAAGGTTTCATTCCTAGCTAGAGGTGTGAGTTAGCTAATCTGAGATGGGTTGGGAGGTATAGTGGGAGTGTGGGAGGAGGCAGGTGCTGTGCACAAATAAAATGCAATCCAGTTGTCAAAATAAAATATGAAAACCATAAATGACTCAGCAATAAAGTAATGACATACGTGGAAGAGTCAACTATGATAGTCAAACCGGCATATTGGAACCTAGCGCCCTACAATGACCATGTGGACAAGCTAAAGGGAAGAGGAGCGAGATCATTCACTCTGGTAAAATGATGATCTCGCTTAAGTCAAAGTACATAAAACAGATAAAGGAATATGGGGCGAGATCACTGACTCTGTAAAAATTTTGGTCTCGCGTCAGTCAAATTGATCAAAAGGACAGAGGTGAGGTGGAGCGAGATCACTGACTCTTGTGAAATGTTAATTTCGCGCACTCTCCTGATATTCCATTTTGGCACAAGTCAAGGCCAGCGAATTCATCAATTCCGGCAAAATAGCGATCTCGCCTAAGAGATATCTGGAACGTGTCAAACGGTCCTCGACAAAGGACTAACAATCTCTAACACACGAAGATTGACATCAAATCAGTTAGGACACAAGTCCTACTTTTGACGCCCCCACGATCCCTAAAAAGGTGGAGAAGTCGGCTAAAGTATGTGGGGGATAATCAGGGGGAGACACGTGTCATGTGGCCAATGTGACCGTGACGATGTCATGTATCCTTATCACCTTAAGAGAGTATATAAGAAACTCTCATCTTGAAGGTCAAGTAAGCAATATTTCCTACCCTCAATCTCTTTTCTTCCAGTTTTGAGCTTTCTTCATAACTAGACACTTACTCTCACACCGGAGTGGCTTTAGCTGGAAAATCCCCTGACATAGCTTACAGTGTTCACTATGCAGGTCCGAGGTGGACGACCGTACTAGATTTCCTTACGTGGAGTTGACATTTAGTGTAGTCATCAAAGCTCATTTTCTGGAGCATCAGTTTGGTTCCATTTCTGGAATGGTTAACGAAGTCTTTGGTCCACAGTTGGGTAGGAATGTGGGAGAATCACTACATTGGGAAGATTTATTTTGCAATCAGCAGAGAGATGCTTACATTTCTTTAAAATTCTTAAGGGAGCCAAGAAGTTCGCTTGGGATGAAGAGTGTGATAAGTCGTTCGAGAAGTTGAAAGAGTATTTGGGGAAACTGCCACTTTTATGCAGTCCTATGGTAGGAGATGGTTTGTGTATGTATTTAGCAGCTTCAGATCACGTAGTAGAAGCAGTCTTGATAAAGGAAGAGGGATCAACTCAAAGGCCGGTTTACTATGTGTCAAATGCACTAAGTGATGTGGAGACAAGGTTTTTTTAATGTGGAAAAGGTTGCTTACGCCTTACTAGTAGCAGCTCACAAATTGAGGGCTTACTTAAGAGCCCACTCCATCACGCTGCTAACTGATGCCCCCCTTGAGAAAAATCCTCCAGCAGCCAAAGTCTTCAGGAAGATTATTGACTTGTTCCATCGAACTCACTGAGTTTGATATCAAATATGAAGCGAGAAGGGCTATCAAAGCTCAAGCCCTGATTAACTTTATTTTAGAAGCTTCGTTTACTAGGGATGTTGCAGAAATGGCAAAATCAAAGACAGTGTAGAGGCCCTTTAAGGAAAGAGAAATGGTTACTTGCGAGTTCCAGGGAGAGTTGAGGGATTGCTGGAATTTGCATGTGGATGGCTCGTCAGCAAAAGGAGGAAGCGGAGCAGGGATTTCGTTGATTTCACCAGAAGAGGTTAAGTTCGAAAAGGCATTAAGGTTCAAATTTTCAGCATCAAACAACCAAGCGGAATACGAAGCGTTAATAGCGGGATTGAAGCTGGCAGGCGAGTTGGGTATTAGCGAGTTGAAAATATACTCAGATTCTCAGTTAGTGGTGAAGCAAATTAAAGGTGAATATGGAGTAGTAAAATCAATCCTCATGAAGTACTGTGAAATGGCCAGAGGGATGTTGAAAATATCAAGTTTTGGGATCTGATACAAGTAGATAGTTAGGACAATGAGCGAGCTGATCATTTGAGCAAGATTGCGAGGGAAGAAGTCAAAAATCTAAGTGGCGAGATCAAGGTGGAGTTTCTAGGCGTGCATGCTTTCAACATTCAGCAAATTTTTGAGATTAAAGAGGGAGAAAAAGATAGGGTGGACGAGATGAAGGAGTACTTAGAAAGGGAAGTTCTTCCTCAGGACCAGGATTGAGCAAATAAAGAGGATCTCGCCAAGATTAGTGATTCAAAATAGCATCCTTTACAGAAGGTCATTTACCAGGCCCCTTCTCATGTGCAATAAAGAGAACATGGTGGAAAGAGTTTTGTTTGAGATTCATGAAGACGTATGTGGCGAACACCCAGGTGCAAGGACCTTGGTAGATGAAATTTTGTTCCATGGATACTATTGGCCAATTCTCAGGTGAGATGCCGAAAGGTATGTGAAAAGGTGTGATAGGTGCCAACTATTTGCAGATATTCCAAGGCTACCAGCGACCTTACCAACAGGAATGGTGGCGGCTTGGCCATTCGATATGTGGGGGATTAATCTTATTGGACCTTTTACAAAGGGGAGAGGTGGATGCCAATATGTGGTGCCGACTGTTGATTACTTCACCAAATGGATTGAGGCTAAAGCCATGGCAATTATCTCAGAATATAACATTATCAAGTTTGTTCATGATTATGTATGGTTTCATTTTGGCCTGTCACAGATGATCATTTCAGACCATGGATCACAATTTTCTAAAAACTTTACAGATGAATGTGAAAGGTTCAACGTGAGGCATTAGATGTCTTCAGTTGCATGGCTAGAAAGAAATGGGCAAGATGAAGCCGCTAACAAGTAGGTGTTGGGCGCTTTAAAAAAGATCTTGGATGGCAAAGCTGGTAAATGGGTGGATGAGCTCTAAACAACATTTTGGTATGTGCGAACAACGGTGAAGGGACCCACCACAGAAACTCCATTTGCTCTAACTTATGGATTGGAAGCCATGCTCTAGTTGAAACGCATCTTCCTTCTCAAAGGGTCACTTGCTATAGTGAGAAGTAAAATGATGAAAGAAGGAAAGGCGATTTGGATTTGAGTGATAAATTGAGAATGGAGGCCAAGCTAAGAGCAGTAAATTATAAGCAGAAGATGAAGACCCAAAACGATAAGAAAGTCTATCCGCGTTCCTTCAATTTGGGAGATTGGGTGTTGAGGAAAGCTGAAGTAACGGGAAACAAGGCGGGGTATAGTAAGCTCAACCCAAAATAGAAAGGACCTTTCCAGATCTCCAGAATCATCAGGGAGGGAACCTACATGTTGAAAAGGCCAGATGGAACAGAGCTGAGAAATACTTGGAACGTGAATCATTTAAAGCTTTATTATAAGTAGAAAAATGTAAGGTGGGAATTCGTTATGTATGTTTTGCTCAATTCAATGAAAATGTTTGATCTTTTCTATTTTTCTTTCAACAAATAAATTGGAATCTAGGAAAAACTAAGTATGAGGAAAAGAACATGAAGAACCAGTAAAAATTCCAAGGAAACTTCATGCCGAGTTGCCATTCAAACCGCATCTCGTTGGAAAACAAAACCCTGGGTTAAAGATACCAGGTACCTCACTCTAAGTAAGACGCCTTCATTAGCAGCTTGCCAAAGTGATTACAATGGAAGGGAAACGAACATGTTAAAAAGGCATGGTTGACGAATTTGGAAAAACATGAGAAAATCTCAAGTAAAATCTCCATGTGAGATTACACGGAATGAGATAACATGAAGAACTTATGTCCTAAGTCAACTTCATGGCGAGTTGCTATTCAAACAGTAACTTGTAGGAAAACAAAACCCTGGTTTCAAGGTACCAGGTAACCCGCCAATGGTAAATCACCTTTCATTAGTGGATTACTAAAATGGCATAAGCACATGACCTCTACGAGGCAAGGCCGAAATATGGTTCATGGTGAGTTGCTGTTTAAAAGGAAACTCGGGAAAAAATAATAGAAACCTGGTGTCAAAACTAGGAACCCGCTCTCCGCGAAATGCCTTCATTTGCATAACGCGAGTTGAGCAAGCCAGCATGATGAGCTCTGGTAGGGCCTTAGCAAGATTCATGGCGAGATGCAATACAAAATGTAACTTGTACGAATAGAGCGAAAATCCTGGTTTCAAGGTATTAGGAAATCAAGCTCACGATGAAATACCTTCAATAGCAATTCATATGTTGAGCTATTCGGCTGGGAAGGCAACATGATAAGCTCGGGTAGGTCCTGAGCAAAATGCTTGGTGAGTTTCTATTCAAACATTAAACTCGTAGAAAAAATTAAAAACATGGTTTCAAGGCATCAGGTATTGAGGCGAAACGCCATCATGTGGAAATGGAAATGGAATACTTGGAAAAAATCAAGTAATATCTCTATGCGTGATGAATGGAAGCGATATGAACGTGAAATGGAAATGGAAAAGGTTTGGCGAAATGCCATTTTTCAAACGGAAAAGGTTTGGGGAAATGCCATATTTTAAATTGGAAAAGGTTTGGCGAGATGCCATATTTAAAATTGGAAAAGGTTTGGCAAGATGCCATATTTTAACAAGAAATGGTTTGACGAAATGCCATATTTTGAATTGGAAAAGGTTTGGCGAGATGCCATATTTTAACTGGAAAAGGTTTGGCGAGATGCCATATTTTAACTGGAAAAGTTTTGGCGAAATGCCATACTTTAAATTGGAAAAGGTTTGGCGAGATGTGATATTTTAACTGGAAAAGTTTTGGCGAAATGCCATATTTTAAATTGTAAAAGGTTTGGCAAAATGCCATATTTTAACGAAAAAAGTTTTGGTGAAATGTCCTGTCTTAACAGAAAAAGGGTTGACAAAATGCCATATTTCAATGGAAAATATTTGGCGAAATGCCGTGTTTTTATTGGAAAAAGGTTAGCGAAATGAAATATTTTGAAACAAAGGAAACAAGAAAAATGATTAAGTACATTCTCAATTTTATAGCAAGGCTGCCTAAAGACAATCCTTACTCTTTCAAAGGGGGAATAAGGGGTATACACCCTCACAAAGGTCAAACAGATTTGCAAACATTTTTAGCAATTGCTGAAACAAATTAACTAAAGAGATAAACATAAAGAGATATTTTTTCAAAGTAAAAACGATGACATAAAGTTAATTAAACTAAAAAACAAGAAGGAAAAATTGTTTGAAAGCAGCATGCAGGCCGCAAGTCGCAATCCGCGACATTCCCAAATTAAAAAGGAAAGGAAAAGATTGTTTTAACTTGGCACGCAGGCCCCAAATAAAGAAAATGTTCAGGATGAAGAAGCTCTTTCCCTAGCAATCTGTGCTTTTCTAGCTTCAATCCGCTCCTCCACCTCAAAAGAGCTGTCAATGAAGAGATTATAAGCATTTTCTTCTTCAACTGTTGGTTCTTCCCATACAGAATTCCCCATAGACAAGTCAAATTGGGCGAGTTCTTTCTCCTCTCTGTCATCAAACAGAAGCTGTGAATTGCCAAGTTTAGCCAAGTTGCCATACTTGGGCTCTGAGAGACACTTCACCACTTTTTCGTTTGGGATTCCATCCCCCAAAGCATTCCACGCAGTCACAAAGGAGAACCGTTTAAGTAGATCATAAGTTTTCTCCTCAGCATCATTCTGGAATTGAGCAGACACCTTATATTCTTTTAAAGCATTTTCAGTCGCGACCTCGTCAACTCGCTCAAGCTCCTTAATTCAAGCGGCTTGAGAAGAATTTTCTTGAGCAAACTGAGAGATAGCGAGATCAGCTTCATCCTTGGCGATTTCAATGTCTTTCCTAGCTTCCTCAGCGTCATTGCGATCATTTTCAGAGCTGGTTATTTGTTCGCGAAGTGAAGCATTATCTTTCTCAGTCTTAGCCTTGGCTTCCAAGAATTTATCCCATTGTTTTTTCAAGGCTTCAGCCCCCTTCCTAGCATCGGCGAGCTTCTTCACAACCTTGTTCTTCTCTTCCTCCACAGCCAAAACTCTTGCTTATTTTTCAATTTCTCAGTTCTCCCTCTCTCTCTCAAACACCCTTTCCTAAGCAACCTTGTCACTAGCCAACTTATTTAACTTCTCATCAAACTTGTCAAAGGCCCCTACAATGGCACCAATCATCTGAAAAAAGGAAAGGAAAAAAGTCATAACAAGAATAATCAAAAACCCAAGCATAAAAGGAAAGGTGGGATTATGAGAAGGGATAGCTTTATGGCCACCTGGCCAATATAGTTTTTCAAAGAAGGGAGTTCTTCAGATTCAAGTTAAGCGACATGGTCCATGTCGCATATTCTGTTTAAAGCTACAGCTCCAAAAGCACTCCTAACGGGATCACGAACTCTCAAATAAAAGCCCTTGAGCTTGGCACATCCTCCATCTCTGCGGTTAATTTCTTCATGCCATACAGTTCAATGGGAAAGACAAAGTTTGGAGTCAACCAGATGGGTGACACCCTAGACTCAACACCAGCAAACTTACCCTTCCCCCTTTCAATACATCGCTCAGTTTGGCGAGGTGGACTCATACTAGCCTCAATGCGGCTTCTCTTCATCCCTCGAGTCTCCAAATCGCCACTTCCTTGAGACTTAGTCTCAGAAACCTCCTTGTTGGACTCAGACATGACAACATCAGGAGTGGTGGAACCTCTTCTAGAGGAATCACCTATGCCAGTCCCAGTGGATTCACTCCTCGCCGACTTGCTTCTCGTGGATACAGTTTTGGCGGATTTATTTTCAGCGGTTTCAGCCTCTACGACTTCAATCTCAACCTATTCATCAACAGTTTCATCCTTTTCTCCGCTATCTGCTTCCTCTCCACCATCTACACCCTTAACTAACTCAGATATTAAGTTCTTCTTTTTGGCCCTTGATTTTCTCTGTGGCCTCCCAGCAGCAGGGGTGTCAGCTTTCTCTAGGGCTATAGCTTCAGAATCTCTGCCATCATTGGAAGTGGGAATGTTGTCATTTGCGGTTTCAGGAAGTTGCCTTAGTGCAGCTTGTCGCTCCTTGGCCAGTCTCTTTTCTTCCCTCAACTTGGCAACATGAGCAACTCTCTTGGAAGCGAGATCCATTTGATTAAAATCTGCAAATCAAATTAAGTGGATGTTAGAAACAAAACAACAGTTATCCTTAAAAGAAATCAAAATAATGACTTTAAAGAAAAAAATTTCACCGATTAAGTTGTGAATGGATGCACAAACATAAACATTTCCCTGACATGTAACGCAATTGGAGGCAAACACTCCATTATCATGGATCACCCCAACCGTCAAAATAAGTTGAATACGCAATTGGAATGAGGGGATCCACTCCCGGTCAAAGAAGGTGATATCCCAACTCGCCTAAGAATATCTTCATCCCGCAAAATAACCTCCAAGAAAATAAATCCTTACTTCCCATCCTAGCTAAAGTCCTAGAAAAATCTGCTTAGCTTGTTGTTCGCTAGGGGTTAAGCGAGGTTTAATTCCAAGATGGGTAATCAAGGAAGATATTCCAATCGGATGATTCCAACTGCGGCTAGAAGTTATGGAAATGGGGTTATCATATAAATGGTGGATTTTATTGGGCCCAATTGTCATTAATTTTTTCTTGGTGTTTGATCTAAAAGTGACCCTATGATCGTCAACGGAATGTACCTTCATAACATCATTATATTCTCTCGTAAGCGGGATGGTAGGTTGATGGCGATATCCTCTGCAGATAGCTATGAAAGAGACAAGAACTCAAATGGTATTGTGATGAAGATCCATCAAGGAGGCGGACAATTCACTAAGGAAAAGGCTCAGAAAGGGATCTAAGGGAAGTCACAATCACATCTTAAACTGAGGAGGTTAGGCAATCACAACGTCATGGTGCTTCTGCATTTCAGCGGGCTCTAAAGGTCCAGTATAAGGTGCGAGATGATACACAGTGGGATCTATGTAATACTTGGTGTAAAACTCAGTCTAATCAGAGGATTGCGAGATGTTACTCGCTGCAGGATCTTGCGCCACTGAGTGCAAGTTGCTTGCCCTGCTGGATCCTTGACCCTGCATCTCGCCTACTCCTGCTTAAATTTGTATGTAAAAAATAGTATTAACATCATTCTCAATCCAGTAGTCCTCATCTGAGTCATCAAGCTCCCCACTCCCCTCACTCCCAGTTCGCTTTGAGCTAACACTTAAGCTTGAGCTTTCTGGTCCCAAAGGATATCCCGCCTCTTTACAAATATACTCACAAAAAGACTCCCTATTTAAAAACCCTAACATAGCGACATGGGAAGAGGGAAGATGTGTGGGCCCTTTAATTTTTAAATAATCTAACAATATTGTTCCAGCACCCTCAGCAATTAAGAGGGTATTTAATTCAATTATGGTCATTCTAACCTAGTTACCCCTCTCCCGCTTGTAAAAATCCTTCGATTTCTTGCACTGTCCAAATTTAGTGTCCCTAGCACATTGTTTAACCCGGGCCATGTTCATACAAATCTACAACTACAAAACGAGGAAAGGAAGAGAATTACATGAAAATCAAGAAAGAAAGGTCCCAAGATGATTCCAACAATGTATCACAGGAAAAAAATGGAAGGAAAGAGGAAGAAATGAAGTTTCCTCTATAAAACCACAAACCTGTAATCAAAACAACCTAAAAATTCTCTCTTGAAGCTCGTATCTCACTAAGGATGGGTTTAATCGGGGGCAAATGGGAAAAAGGATGTTGGATTGAAGGCTTAAAGTGTCGCTGGAGAAGGAAAGCGGTTCGCAGCAGAAATAGACAGCAAAGGCAGAGAGGAAAGTTGAATTTGAAAAGGTAAAAGGGTAAAGTGGTGGGGCACTCTCCTTTTTTATACCGTAGAGATGAAAAGGCACAAGGTGAAATAACACCTTTCAATTGTACCGTCATTACAGTTTTGGGAGCCAAAACCGTCATTAAATTCTAATTGAAGTGGTCGTGGTGGTTATCAATAATGTGGGCATTTTTCACGGAAATGGCGGCCCATTAAATGTCATGGCAGATTAGCATTTCAACACGTGTCAAAAAATAAGTGACATCCATGGATGAAGACGCGAGCTCCATCTCGCACATTTAACTTATCTAGTGAATTCAATTCCATTTGCAAGACAGGCGACTTCATCTAATAGCGAAATGAAGTTCATAACAGGAACATAAATAGTACGAGTTATGAATTGAGGGGCTACTGATGTGCATAAAGAAAATGTAATCCAGTTGTCAAAAGAAAATATGAAAACCATGAATGACTCAGCAATAAAGTAATGACATACGTGGAAGAGTCAATTATGATAGTCAAACCGCCATGTTGGAAACTAGCGACTTAATAGGACCATATGGACAAGTTAAAGGGAAGAGGAGCGAGATCATTGACTCTGGCGAAATGATGATCTCGCTTAAGTCAAAGTATTTAAAATGGATAAAGGAAGGTGGGGCGAGATAACTGAATCTGGTGAAATGGTGGTCTCGCTTCAGTCAAATTGATCAAAAGGACAGAGGGGAGGTGGAGCGATATCACTGACTCTGGCGAAATGGTGATCTCGCCCAATCTCTTGATATTCCATTTCAGCACAAGTCAAGGCCAGTGAATTCATCAATGTCGGGGAAATGGCGATCTCGCCAAAGAAATATCTGGAGCATTTCTAACGCTCCTCGACAAAGGACTAACCATCTCTGACACACGAAGATTGACATCAAATCAGATAGGACACAAGTCCTACTTTTGGCACCCCCATGATCCCTGAAAAGGTGGAGAAGTCAGCTAAAGTATGTGGGGTCTAATTAGGAGGAGACATGTGTCATGTGACCCATGATGACCGTGATGACATCATATCCCCTTATCACCTTATGAGAGTATATAAGCAACTCTCACCTTTAATGTCAAGTAAGCCATATTTCCTACCCTCAAGCTCTTTTCATTCAGTTTTGAGCTGATCTTGATGCTCGACCTCCTCGAAAACTTGATTTCCATCTTGTTGCCCCCGCTTTGGCTGCTGATGCTGATCTTGATGCTCGACCTCCTCAAAAACTTGGTCTTGGGTGACCTCATCTTCTTCTTCAACATCGTTTGCGTCATCGAGCTCTTGCAAAATGGAGTTGAAGTTCCTTGGCTCTACAGCAGGGGCGATCCAAGACTCTAGCCCATCATCAGCATCTTGCTTGGCTATAACGGCCAAGTCGTTATCATTATAGTAGACAAGAGAATGGCCAGAGCGAGCTAGCTCATCATATCTATATGCATATGCCCATTGGGCCAATTTATTAACACTGAGCTCGACAGAGGGATCGACCAAAGCCCGCCGAGCCATGTATTGGCATCCAACATCAAAGAAATCCCTAGCTCGGGATACGATGATATTGTAACACTTATCACTATTCTTGAATTGCTCAACGGCCGCCTTCTTTCTAGCTTAGGCCTCCTCCTCCCATCTGATTCAGGTAGATTGGTGGTTGTCGCTCATCTTTATCATACGATTGTTGCTATCCTGAACCATCTCAGTTAACTACACCAGCTCTCCCTCCTACATGGCCTTCTCTTGCATGGCCGAAGCTGCCTCCTCCTCTAGTGTCGCCTTAGTTGAGGACCAAGATTCCACCTAGGCTTGAAGGGGAACAAGTTGTCCCTTTGCCACCTTCAAAGTTACCAAGGCTTCATCTCTCTCCTTCTCAGCATTGAAATGTGCAGCCTGGAGAGCCTGGCACTGAGAGTCAGATTCCTTGAGCTTCTCCCTGAGCCCAACATCTTCTCTAGCCTTCCTCGAGTAGTTGGCTAAGGCAATCTGCTCCCTCTCTAGAGCATCCTTCCAGCTATATTTGGCTTGCTCTGCCAAAGCAAGGGACTACACAATAAATAGAAGACAGTTAGAGAAGTGACGACCTAAATAATGACGAGTAAACAGAGTAGCAAAAAATTATGAAGTATTACCTCAGAAGCAAGAAGGTCGGACCTACCAATGTACTCTTCAGGGGTCAGCCCCTCCTCCATAAACTGGGCTATCAAATCCCTATCTGTTTCCCTCCTCACAATAACATGTCCCAAGCCCAGATCGGAGTATTGGCGGCTCAAACTGTTGAAGCTAGTGAGGGGAGGGACATCACTAAGCTTCTCCATGAATGCCTGCACCTCTTTAGTGCTTTTGGCAGAGGGAGCTTTGGGGGAGCATGGCTTGAGGCAGAGCCAACTGCTCTAGAAGTACCAGCTTGTTCAAGTCGCAGGTCGACGCGGGATCTTTTCCTAAGCTGGCTGTGGGGAGGGTCGACCTCGATCTCTTCTATCTTATCAACATCTAGCTCCAAGTCAACGATATTATGAGGATCTGCCCCAGATGATTCTTGTCTGTGCTCAGAACCCGATGCATTCTAAGTCGATAGGTCGACCTCCCCTTCATCTTCATATACCTCCACCTGAGGCCGATGCTCAATGGGCTCCAGCTGCCCAGTCCCATATATGGCGATAATTCCTACTCCAACCTTGGGGAGCAAGGCATTTCTATCTATTGCCTCTTTCTCCCTGCTAGCACGAGTGTTGGCCATTCCATGGGCCTTCTTGTTTCTCCTCCTATCACCGAGGTCAACTATTCTGTTCATTTGTGCTTCTTGCTCGGCGGTGAGAACATCAAAGACAAAAAGAAAGAGGTCAATATACAAACAGGCGAGCATAAATATAAAAATTATAAAAAGCAAGACAAATACTTAACCGCCATAGTGGAATAGGCCTCTGCAGTGGCCCGGTTTCTTTTTGCAGAAGTGACACTGGGATTCGAAGTACGGGTATATAAGGCTTCTGATTATTGGGACAAGAGGGGCTACTTCTACATCTCCACTTAGCATCATCCCAGCCTGGATGAAAAAGTCCTTGTCCGACCCAAATGTCGCGTAGCTTATGGTGCTCCTCCGAGCCACTAGTGTCAACCTACGAGTGAGCTCATTGCTCCACTCTGGAACCCAGTAATCTTCCTCCTTCATAGGCGCCGTATCAGCCTCGGACAAAGGGAACTCCCATCCCTTTCTACTCTCGCCAAGTATCATGTGATTGTTTCACCTAGAAACCTTATCGGGCAAATTGATGAATAGTTTGGGGCCTTGACCTTTACGGAGGTGCTAAACCCAAAAGTCTTCTCGTTTGTAACCACTTTAAAAATCTCCCGAAAACGTGTGTTCACGGCTCGTACCTGTAGACACCCCATTCTGAACCAATAATTCATGATTACACTACTCTTCGTCTCTCTTTTGTGTTTTGATGAAAGCATATCAGTTTCGTCATGTTTCGTTAAGTTTCTAACTAACCTCGTTAGTTTTGGACCTAACTGACTAACAGAACAACTGAAGAGGACAAAATAGTCATCAGACTAGTTATCTCGCACGAGATATCATATCTCGCTCGAGATATCCCCTCGACAGGATGTGCAGAAATCACTCTCCTTCTCTGCTTCAACCTCTTTTCTTGATAATACTTTATCAATCCAGTTCTCCAATCATAATTGAGTTCTGAAAGCTTCCTAGGAGTGTTTTACCTCTCAACCTCTACCTCCTAAACCCCTATAAATACTTGGTGACTTCCACTGTTTCAAAGGTCCAGAATTTCCCACAACACACACAATTTGTTGGTTTCTCTCCACGAAAGATTCCTTCAAATCACTCACAAAACCTCCCTAAAATCACCTAAAGTTTGTTTATCAACCTTGTTGATCAACAAACATCCAAACCCGAATCAAGGATTGAGGCGAAGCTCTGTCCGAATCAAGATTTGACTCTCATATTGAGTCGAAACTCTGCCCAAATCACTTCTCGACCGAGAAGACATCTTAGAACCACGTTCTAAATCAAACACTCCCCAAATGCTAGGTAAATTCCTATACTTTTACTCTCTTCTTCTCAATCTCTCTATTGACTTTTAGAGTGGTGTAATCCCATCAAAAGGATTGGCCTAGAGTCCCTTCAATCAATGAAGGCGATCTCGAAGCATACAATCCGACATTCCTAATAAAAAAAATTGATTAGGGTTTGCTTGTTTTCTTTAATTATATATATATTGTAAAGATTGAAAACCTCTCTTTTCTTTAGCAAGACCGATCTTCGGATCGGGTGGAATGGATGCTCCTCGACCTACCCATTCCATAACCTAAGCCCCGAACTCAAATCTCTTTTCAAAATGGTTTTCCTATGTTTCCAAACGAATAATATAGGTGGCGACTCAAAAGATAAAATTCTTCTCACAACGCTACAGTGGCGACTCCGCTGGGTACTTAAAATTAAGAGGCTTAAACTTGCGTCAAAATTAAAAGAGAGGTTTTCAAAAAAAAATTTGTAAATTCGAATTTTCTGCTCTCAGATGAAGCATATCTCGCGGCGAGATATCATATCTCGCGCGAGATATGGCTTCGGCAATCTGGTTGTTTTCTGGTTTCTCCCGTTTGTCTCATAGTCCAAGACGAGAGCCGAACATGCAAGGGGATCCTGCATTCATTATCTGCAGAGTTCCCGCATCTTAAGGCCTCCCTTAAGGTGTAGAACTCGAATATTTATTTCATTTAAATAATTGATTATTATTTATAAACTGCGTGC
Source organism: Adenophora triphylla var. japonica (assembly GCA_022495995.1). Classification (NCBI taxonomy): domain Eukaryota; kingdom Viridiplantae; phylum Streptophyta; class Magnoliopsida; order Asterales; family Campanulaceae; genus Adenophora; species Adenophora triphylla. The sequence goes on from JAFEMH010005714.1 coordinate 36,952, forward strand.
GATTGGGTTTTATTTAATTAAAGTCCGGTCCATTGGGGATTCGGGAGTTGTAATTTAAATTATTTATTTCTCTCTCTCTCCTTTATGTGGAACTACGACGGCCTGAGTCTTCCTAATTTGGGAGAAACGTAGGCAACCACTTGGTGCGGCCACTATTTGTTTTCCTTTTGTTTTCAAAAAATAAAACTTTCTATTTTACTCTATCACCTAGATTGACTCTCACACACGCGCACTCATATATAACTGTCATTGCACTACATACCCTTGATAAACCCGGGACCCATACTAAGGACGGATGACGGTAACCACCTAGTCGCCGGTCTCTCCGAAGTTGGATCATCCCACTCCGCGTATTCAATCCATCTAGATTGTCATATCGCGGGGAGCCTAGTCTTCCAGCCCTGCATCGCCACATAATCATGTAGATTGACTTTTTAAGACACTCCGTGACCGGTCGGTTTGATCTTGGAGTCCTTGTAATCCCTTGTCAAGATCTTGTTTTGTACAATAAGACATGGAAAAGAAATCAATAAATATGTCGCTTCGGAATTGTCCCTTCGGAAATGTCCCTATGATTGTCCCTTTGGATTTGTCCCTAAAGAGAAAAATTTCTCACCAAATTTATTGCACAAAACTCGATGTTACTTGAGATTACTTCGACCCCTAGATCCTTAGGTTTGGTTTTCGAATCTTAGAAACCCCCAAAACGGATTTTCCGTCCGACCAAAATTAGGATTAAAATCAGAAAATTGTGACTTTCCGTGGCGAAGTCTCGCGCGAGACTACTTGTCTCGTACGAGATAAGTGTTCGGTCTTTTCGTTTTTTTGGCCAAAACCTTCAAACCTTCAAAGCCTTCATTCACCCTATTCAGCCGACTTGTTGGGACTCGATCATGGTTTAACACGGTTGCTACACGTCTAGGATCTTCGCGAAAGCTCGACACGATGTCTGCTTCTCCTTCTACCACTGAGGCCGATTTCAACGATGCTAAGGTCCAACTCATCGAAGCCATGACTAGGTTGGATGAACAAAGTAAGCAAATTGATGAGCAAAATGCCCAAATGGCCGCCCTCATGAAAGAACTCCACGAGTTGAAAGTCAAGAAAGGCAGAAAACAAAAGCAGAAAGTGGAATCCTCCTCCGACGAAGAGGAATCCTACACCAAAGTGAATAGAAAAATCAAGAAGTCAAGCAAGAAAAAGGAAGAATCCGATTCCTCCTCCTCCTCATCCTCCTCCGATGATGAGGAACATACCTCCAAGGGTGCTAAAACCAAGAAAGAAGGCAGTGGTGAAACTATTAAACTTGGTGACCATGTTACTAAGAACTACCTCGAAAAGAAGCTTGCGACACTTGACACTTCCAAAGGGTCATTCGTTCCATTTGATCCCGATGCTCTTCAACAATCCATCACTAAGTTTCCTCACAAGTACAAGACACCCGATATCACCAAGTTCAATGGTACTACCTGTCCTCGAGCTCATGTTGAGACCTACACTTGGGCCATGCTTCCAATGGGTGTTGATAACACAATCTTGGCCCAATGCTTTCCTCAAACTTTAGAAGGTGTTGCAAGGGATTGGTACATGTCTCTTCCTACGACTACAAGGCTTGATTGGTCATCCGCATGTTTAGTCTTCCAAAGGCAGTTTGAAGACAACTCCACTTACCGCCCTATTAGGAGGGATCTTGAACAAACCAAACAGCATGCCAATGAGTCCTTTGCTGAATTTGCTAGAAGATGGAGACTCAAACTCACTGAAATCGTCGAAAGGCCTACTCTCAAAGAGCAAATCCACATCTTCCTCCAATGCCTCCGTGATGAATTTCAAGAGAAGCTCGCCAGTAATTACTTTCCTAGTTTCAATGAACTCCTCGAGTCCGGAATTAGGGTTGACGACTTCCTAAAAAGCAAAAAGAGGGAAAGTAACTTCCGCTACAACAAACCCGCTACAAGTAAGGATGCTTCAGTCAATGCCATTGCAGTCAACCGCTCCAACACCGGAAAGTATTCTGCTGTTCCTCCTCCTGAAAAGAAAAAGAGACACTATGACAAAATTGAAGGAATCACTCAAGAAGAACTCTTCGATGTGCTCGTCCAGAATGAAATGATCAAACTAAGGGAAGGTGGTCCTCCTAAGGATATGGGTCCGAACCATGCTCATCACTTATTCTGCAAGTACCACAACTTCACCGGCCACGACACCAACTCCTGTCACCACTTGAAGGACATCATCCAAGACCTCTTTGACAATGGAAATCTAGAACGTCCCAACGTCATCACCAATCCTCTTCCTCGTACTCCATGAAGAAGATGAAGCTCCAAGAAGAAACCCACACTTACCACTTTGAAGCTACAACTATCCTCTCCCTTTCTCCTTTAATAGAAGTAGATTAGGTTTTAAATTTCCAAGTATGAACTCGAAGAGTCGTTCTGTCTTTCTAGTACTCCTCACCTCCTCTAGTTTGTGTCTTCGAAGCTATCGAGTCTGTTCTTAAATTTCTCTATTTATTAAAGTAATTTTCTGTTCCTAAACACTTTCCCTAAGGTTGTTCTACCTCATGAGTATCATTGAATTCATGCAAAATAATGGACCCTCCATTCCCTAAATTGTCGCAAAAATAGAGACTTCTAAGCGAGTTTAAGAATAAAGTTATCCTTAGGAAGCTTAAGGGCTAAACATTACCCCTACTGAAAGTCAAAAGATCAACAAACGAAGAAAGCCAAAGGCGCCGCTGTCAACCTTCATCCCAAGAAGAGTGGGGCTACTCAATTCAAAGCTTTGAGAGTACAAAAAAAAAAAAAAAAAAAAAAAAAAAAAAAAAAAAAAAAAAAGAAAACTCTCAAGCTTTCATCACCCCCACAACAAAGGTGAAACTTCAAATGCATGAAGGACTCTCCCACCAAGAAGAAGAGTCAAGTAGCATCAACAAAAGAAAAGAGGAATCCTCAACATCCTCTTGCAACAAGTGAAGAAGACTTTCAGTATCAAGAAAAATGTTTACCCTTAAGTCATACTAATGATTGGCTTCCTCTCAAACTTATTTAGAAACTTCTAGATGATGCACGGTTCATTAAAAAGGTAGAACAACTTTTCTAGATCCTTAAGCCAAGCAGCATTTCTTGTTGAGTCTAGGGGCTTCCTATTAGCCACTCTCATACACACTCTTGAAATCCAAGCATCAAAACTGGGGCTTCCCAACCTTTCCTACTCCAGTCTATCTCTACTTCAACTCTTCAAAACAATCGAATCTGCATTAGGAGCTTTCCTCTTTGCTTCTCACTCTCATCATTAGAGAATACACTTCATCAAAGAGTCGATGCTTGGATCACCTTCCAAAAAACAGAGTCCGTCTCTCCTCAACTAAACATGAGATCTCATTTCTCTCATCAATAAGATTCTCTCCTCTGAGTCCTCTTCGAGTACACATACTTTTCAAAAAATATGGCTCGCTAGGTTGAAAACTCGTAAAGAGCGGCCTAAACAAAAGTTAGAGCACAAAAGAAAAAAAAAGACGCAAAAGAGATGCCCGCTAGATTGAAAACCCGAAAGGGCGGTCTAGGCAAAAACCAGGGTGCGCACTAAGAAAAAAAAATCAAAGGTCAAAGGGAGAGTATTCTTCAACCTTCTTCACCGGACGTCATTCGATCCTCTTCAAATCAAACCAACAAGGAGAGTCTTCTTCAATCACCTTCAAATCAAGAGAACAGCTTCACAAGCCTGTTCACAAAGTCATCTACCACTTGCAAGCAACTTGGGGCTTGAGACATCAAAGGGCCTTGGATATAAAGCCATTACGACAGTCAACAGATGTGTAGTCGTTTGCCTCCTAGAGACATGACTCAAGGAGAAATAAGAATGAAGATTCTCAACAGACCTAGATGTGTTCACACAAGGATACTCAACGAACGAAATCCTACAACAATGAAGAAACAGTACAGCCTCACTGACTAGCAATAGATTCTGCCTAAACCTGATTTGGTCCCAACTTGTCAAACACAAGTTCTCTCATACCGTTCACCCCTCTCAAATACAAATCCATACAAATGTCCCTACATTTTCATACACCATATACTCATACATAAACTCACCATCCAAAATGTCCGACCGGCCATTTACACGAACAGACGTGAGCACCACCACGTAAGTCTAGTTGAACATGGAAAATCTACTTGGAATCTTTATGTGCTGACAGGTACAGAAGGTAAGAATCATTCGGGTCTATCCGAGACCATCATGCATATATCCTTGCATTACAGGGGCTGACAGAACCTCCACCTCAACCGACAACTTCAAAGTCTGTGACGGCAGCAAACTTCAAGTCCGTGACCTCGGCAACCACAACCTCAAAGTCTGTGATGGCAGCAAACTTCAAGTCCGTGACCTCGGCAACAACTTCAAAGTCTGTGACGGCAGCAAACTTCAAGTCCGTGACCTCGGCAACAACTTCAAAGTCTGTGACGGCAGCAAACTTCAAGTCCGTGACCTCGGCAACCACAACCTCAAAGTCTGTGACGGCAGCAAACTTCAAGTCCGTGACCTCGGCAACAACTTCAAAGTCTGTGACCGCAGCAAACTTTAAGTCCGTGACCTCGGCAACGTCAACAAAATCCGTGACCTCGGCAACAACGGCAACGTCAGTAATCTCGGGCAGCATACTTCAACAACTTCATCAACAAATAGGTATCTTCAGAATTGGGTCAAGTCCTTGATTCCTCAGTATGATCTTACCTTTCTCTCTCTCAAAAATGCTTTTCAAAAAAATGCTTTTCAAAGTACCTAAAATAGCCTTTTTAGTGTTTTGGAGTCGAACTACGTTTGGTCTGATTCTCTCTTAGAGATACGTAGGCAGCCGTGCGGCACGACCATCCCAATGTTCAGAATGATGTCTTTTCTATCGACGACACTTCTTTTTTCATAAGACCTGTCGCCGAGGGGCTCTGTAGACACCCCATTCTGAACCAATAAATCATGATTACACTACTCTTCGTCTCTCTTTTGTGTTTTGATGAAAGCATATCAGTTTCGTCATGTTTCGTTAAGTTTCTAACTAACCTCGTTAGTTTTGGACCTAACTGACTAACGGAACAACTGAAGAGGACAAAATAGTCATCAGACTAGTTATCTCGCACGAGATATCATATCTCGCCCGAGATATCCCCTCGACAGGATGTGCAGAAATCACTCTCCTTCTCTGCTTCAACCTCTTTTCTTGATAAAACTTTATCAATCCGGTTCTCCAATCATAATTGAGTTCTGGAAGCTTCCTAGGAGTGTTTTACCTCTCCACCTCTACCTCCTAAATCCCTATAAATACTTGGTGACTTCCACTGTTTCAAAGGTCCAGAATTCCCCACAACACACACAATTTGTTGGTTTCTCTCCACGAAAGATTCCTTCAAATCACTCACAAAAACTCCCTAAAATCACCTAAAGTTTGTTTATCAACCTTGTTGATCAACAAACATCCAAACCCGAATCAAGGATTGAGGCGAAGCTCTGTCCGCATCAAGATTTGACTCTCATATTGAGTCGAAACTCTGCCCAAATCACTTCTCGACCGAGAAGACATCTTAGAACCACGTTCTAAATCAAACACTCCCCAAACGCTAGGTAAATTCCTATACTTTTACTCTCTTCTTCTCAATCTCTCTATTGACTTTTAGAGTGGTGTAATCCCATCAAAAGGATTGGCCTAGAGTCCCTTCAATCAATGAAGGCGATCTCGAAGCATACAATCCGACATTCCTAATCAAAAAAAATTGATTAGGGTTTGCTTGTTTTCTTTAATTATATATATATTGTAAAGATTGAAAACCTCTCTTTTCTTTAGCAAGACCGATCTTCGGATCGGGTGGAATGGATGCTCCTCGACCTACCCATTCCATAACCTAAGCCCCGAACTCAAATCTCTTTTCAAAATGGTTTTCCTATGTTTCCAAACGAATAATATAGGTGGCGACTCAAAAGATAAAATTCTTCTCACAACGCTACAGTACCCCACGAACCTGCTCACCATGGCAAAGCATACCAATACTCTAACTGTGTTGGCGCCCAATTGCATGGGGACAGCGGCCAAACACTCGAGGAATTCGCAGATGAAGGGTCAAGGGGTATACGTAGGCTGACCTCAAATTGGCCGTAGAAGAAGGCTACGTTGGTTGTACTCAGGCCCTAATATATCCAAGATTGGGCCTTCCTCTGCCTATCAGTGAAGTGGGTTAGATGGAAATCATCACGGGGCTCTTCAAAGAAATCATGGAGGATCTTAATGAGGGACCCAGCATTCTTCCTCCCTATGGCCGGCTTGGGGGCCACATACCCCCTCTCATTGCGACCTGGAACTACGGTCGAGCAAAATTTATCCACGATATTGCTGGAGGAAGAGCTCGACGCTGTAGAGGTCGAAGTTTGTTGAGCAGCCATATCTACCTAAGACACAGAAACAAAGGAATCAGACCTAGTTGAAATATGTTCAGAGCAATCTAAGGGTGACCTATATTCCCCTGGGAATGCTAACCTTTCTCTACAAAAAGGGGGTTTATTGGACTTAATGTAAAAGATTATAAGGTGGTCTATCAACTTATTGAAGAGACGGAAGCGCTAACATTTATCTAGGAAAAGGGGGTTTATTGGACTTGATGTAAAAGATTATAAGGTGGTCTATCAACTTATTGAAGAGACGGAAGTGAATAATCCGTGGATCATCCGCCTCCAAGTCCCCCATGCTCTCATATGCGGGAAACCCTAATTCACCATAAAACAAACTCCACCCATTCAAAATAGTGATACACCCATCTCTGGTCAACTCTCTCCATGATCCCTCTAATTATTTGTAAATCCTAAGGTTAACACAATTATAACCGTACCTAGCCCCTAGCTTGAAACTGAAAGTCCTAGCCATGGCGGAATAACAAAGAAAGCTCAAAATTAAACCTAAAGGAAAGAGATTGAAGGGTACCTTGCTGATTTGGGGAAAGGCGGAACTCAACGACAGAATGTGAAGATTGATTGCATCGGAAAAATCAGACTCCTTGCTGTTTGCTATTGCTGGGTTTTTGAATATATGTGGATTGTGAAAGTCTAAAAAGGAATGGAGTCCTTTCTTTTATACTATTCCTTTTTCTTACCTGAATTGGAAAGGTTGGGAGAAATAACCGTTCGAATGTCACAGTAAAGCTTCAATGCCAGTTCCTAATGCAGTTGTCAAATTGCCAGAACTGTCCCATTAAGGCGGAAATTACGGCGCATTAAACACGTTTCCGACCGCCAGAAGTCAATCGTCGATAGCGACCTACTTTTACCAAGTTGACCCTCCACCAACGGAATACGTAAGTAATCAGAATTTTTTCCATTAACTTCCTGGTCGACAAAGTCAACTCAGAAAGTTGGGGCCAACTGAACGGAATAAAAGTGATTGGCTAGGCCAATATACAAAGCCCAATGTTTTGATCAGTACAGATGCACAACTAATGAATGGATCAACCCAGCGGTTACACCTCTATCAGCCCAACGGGATAGATCAGTCGACCAAGCTCATCCGACATTCCTTGGTCAAGACATAGCTTCGTTCAAAATACGACCTGCTATTTGAACAATCTCTACCCAAATAAGGCATGAAATCAGGTCAACATCGAATACTCAGGTGAACTCGACCAAATAAACATGTGCGTCTATCCAGGATTCTATTCGTAACCTTCTCCTACAATAACGGAGACCGTACGCCAGCATTATCTCCGCGATCCAAGTGATTAATAATGATCATATGACACCGCTATATATACCATATTACATACAACGTAAAAATGTAATGTTATATTCAACATTTGAGATTTAAGTCGTTTAATACGGTTTATTACGAAATTAACACTATATCTTATTATCACGCCGTAGAGAATTAGTCGTAGACAATCCCGGCTATTTGTTTGTTCGTAATTTTAGGTCACAGTTATTGGATTATCTATTGATGTAATAAAGATAATTCGGATCGTTTCCTTCAATATTATATTTTATTATTAAAATAACAAGTAGGGAATAACTCTTTGGACATTTATATCTTTTATTTTTTAAATTATAAAAAAATCAATACTTGTCACTCTCCTTTGAGTTGGTCTTATAAAAAATTAGTTTTTTCTTAAGCTAAGGAAAAACGTGTTTTTCAAAAGACGTTCAAAATAAACGGTGTCAATTTTGTAATTACTGACAACCATGTTCAAAATAAACGGTGGCATTTTTGTAATTACTGGTAACATGATAAATGCCAGTGTTAATATTACAAATGACCAGTGATTTCATACTGGCATTTTATAAACATGAAACTGACACTTTTTACACGGGCACTTTTATATACATGAACTGACACACTTCACACGGGCACTTTTATATACATAGACTGGCATTTGAAAACACATTTACTGGCACTCAAAAATGCCTATACTGACACTCAAAAATACTGATAATTATTTTTGCTGATATTCAAAAAAATATGAACTGGCATTCAAAAATACATGGACTGGCATTCAAAATTACAAGAACTGGCATTCAAAAATACATTGACACTCAGTTACACACTTACTGGCACTCTATTATACACTAACTGGCACTCCAAAATACATGGACTGGCACTCCAAAATACATACACTGGCATCTAATTACCCAGTCCACCAATGCATCAAATTCTCAAACTGGTACTCAAATACTTATAAACTGGTATTTCAAAACTAGAGAACTGGCATTCAAAAACCAGAGCACTGGCATCCAATTTATTACCCTCACCGTTGCAACCTTCATCAACCCAATTCCTCAACCCAGACGACCCACAAATCCATACCTTCTGAAACAGCATTGCATTGATTGAGGGCATCAAGAGCGGAATCAAAGGGGTTAAAGGCGGCGAGCTTTACAACCTTTCCGAACCTATTGAGATCAGCTATGGAGTTCCGAAGAGCCTCTGTGTTGCCGGCAATCTCATCGTAGCCATGTGCCTCAAACAAACCGTAACCTGAAGCCGACTCGTACAGCAGAAACAGCGTCATTGCACACTGAGAAGTCAGAAGAGGGAAAAGCAAACACTAGATAAAAACCCTTTGTTGATGGTAGCCGGAGGAGACGGTGGGGGAGGTCGCCGGTGAATGGGTTTTGGATAGGGGAGACGTCGCCGGTGATTGAAATTGGAGAAGACGATCTCTGAATTGCGTTTAAAGAGAGAGAGAGGCTACGGGTAGAAAGAGAGAGAGAGAGAGCTGTGTTTTTGTTGTGTTAATGGTAAAACACGTTTTTTTGTTAAGTTAACAAAAAACGCGTTTTTTATAAGTTTTTGCGAAAAACTCACAAAAAACGCGTTTTTTGTTAAGCTTAACAAAAAACGTGTTTTCCCGTTAACAACACACACGGCTCTCTCTCTTTCTCTCTCTATCCGGTCTCTCTCTCTCTATACGCAAAACCTCACTCTGCGTCTTCTTTTGCGTCTTCTTTCACAGGGGAACAACTCCCTCCATCAGCCGCCAAGCTCCTCCCTATCTCACCTCACCTGACAACAACCCAGCCTTCAACCTCACCCTTTCTCTCTCTATCCCATTCCTCTTCTCTCTATACGCACAAAAGCCATTCGTCCCCCAAGCTCCCTAACCTAGCTCTCCTTCTCCCAAGAAATTCAACCCAATTCAACCTCCATCACCGTCGACCTTCACCTAGCTCCGCCAAACCTCCATCGAATTCCTCCCTCTAAAATCAACAACAACCTAGCCTACTCCCTCCGATTGATTCAACGACAATTCCGACCTCACCATTCCCTCGTCCCTCTCTCCCGTTCATCGGCGTCTTCCCTCAAAACCAATTAACCTAAGAAGAACCTAACTCTAACCTCTCAATTCCTTCACCGTTCTTCTTGCAATTGCCGGTCTTCCTCTCGTTGATTTCGAGTATAAAATGTGCCCGTTCAGCTCAAACTAATGCCGCTTTTGTTTTTCCGAGTGCCGCTCATGTATAATCAAGTGCCCGCTGGGTGTAAAATTGAGTGCCCGCAGTGTATAATCATGTGCCCGTTAGTGTATAATCAAGTGCCGCTCCACGTATTTTGGAGTGCCAAGCAGTATAATAGAGTGCCGGTAAGTGTGTAATCGAGTGTCAATGTATTTTTTGAATGCCGCTTGTAATTTTGAATGCCAGTCCATGTTTTTTTGAATGCCGGTTCATGTTTTTTTGAATATCGCAAAAATAATTATAAGTGTTTTTGAGTGCCGTATATGCATTTATGAGCGCAAGAATGTGTTTTCAAAATGCCCATGTATTTTGAACGCCACGCTTATATTTTTGAAGAGATGCCACTTATGTATTTAAAAGTGCCGCGTAAAATGCCGCCATGTTTATAAAATGCCAGTATGAAATCACTGGTCATTTGTAATATTAACACTGACATTTATCATGGTTGCCAGTAATTACAAAAATGCCACCGTTTATTTTGAACATGATTGCCAGTAATTACAAAATTGCCACCGTTCATTTTGAAAACACGTTTTTTCTTATCTTAAGAAAAAACTAGTTTTTCATAAGACCAACTCATAAATTTTTGGCCTTTCCTTTTTATCCACAAAATTATTACGGTTGTTTTGGATAATTATTTTTTCAATCTTTTTGCGATTATTTACTCATTTATTAATGATTTTAAAAAGAGTGTCTACCGTCGAACTGCACCCAAAATCCCTCACACCTCACCACCCCATAAAACCCACCGTCCCCTTGTCCTCCTCTCTCTAACCTCTCATATCCTATAGAAACCTCTGTAGAATATACAGACATTTGTGTCTGTTCATAGCAATCGCTTTATCGATTTCTACAAAACCTTCAAAGAAAAAGAAAAGAAAGAAACAAAAAATAAAGCAAAATAAAATAAAAAGATGGTGAAATTCTTACTAGAGATTGTAGCGTTGTGCTCTGTTCTTTGTTGGTGTTTCTATTTCTGCAAATGGGTATTCAAGAAATCCGCCAATTTTGTCCTTTGATGAAGGCTATTCTCATCTATTTGGTAATGATAATCTTATGGTCCTCAGAGATGGCAAATCTGTTCACATCTCCCTAGATCAATCAACAGGTCCTTATTTATTTATTTATTTCTCATTTTAATTCTCAATTCTTGGCCTGTTTGTCAAGTAGCAGAGAATGAATTTTTGTTAGCTAAGATTTTATTTTTATTTTAATAGGTGCTGGATTTGTGTCACAAGACCTTTACCTTCATGGATTCTTCAGTGCTTCAATTAAGCTCCCTGTTGATTACACTGCTGGTGTTGTTGTTGCTTTTTATGTGAGTAAACTGTTGCTATATTAATATTCTTCTTAATTTCTATATAAAATTTCAATTATCAATCTCCTTTTCAATGTTATGTTTCAGTATATTTTCTAAACTTTGTGAGCTTATTTTGAATACTTTCTTTGAAAGAACTAATTTAGTGGTTTTTTTTTTTTTTTTTGTTTTGCGAATTAATATAATGAAACCCATATGGGTTCTTTGTATTTCATTCATGTTTTCTCATCATTACTCCACCACTCTTAGTTTTCATATTTCATTTCATAAATATAAATGAAGCCCATTTTGATTATTATTATTTTGAGGTGGGGTGGGGCTTCAATTTCAGTTGTATTTATAATGTCTAATTTTAATTGATTACAGATTTCTAATGGGGACATTTTTGAGAAAAACCATGATGAAGTGGATTTTGAGTTCTTGGGGAATATTAGAGGCAAAGACTGGAGAATTCAGACCAATGTTTATGGGAATGGAAGCACAAGTGTTGGTAGGGAAGAGAGATATGGACTTTGGTTTGATCCTTCTGAAGATTTCCATCAATACAGCATCCTATGGACTGAGACTCGCATCATGTAAGTTACCCAAAAATCAAAAGAATTTTGATTTATTTTCATGGCTTTATAATTGATTAATTCCGGAAACAGTGGATTAAAGCGCAGTTTCAGTATCGAGTTATCATCTAATTGGTCCCGCTCGAACGTATGAATTGTGATGCCTCATCATGTTTTTAGTATTTATGAAAAGCCTGGAATTGAGTCACGATAATTGCCTACGGAGCGCGCAATTGGGGGCGCAGGGGTTGTTTTTAAGTTTACTATTTTTGGTTTCACACTCTCTTTCAGCTCATAAATATTTTGTGTGTTTTGATGGTTTTGGACCACTGACTATATCTTTTACAAAATCTGGTCATTTTCTATTATAATTGTCCATTGGAATGGGGTGGTGGGGTAGTATCATCATGTTTTACCTTTGTACAGCTGTTGTTATCATTGTATTTTGTGTGTGATAAGAGGCATGATTTCTAGTTTTAGTAATTTGTTTTGGCATTGTTCTGGACTGAGATATTGAATCATCACCTTTGTTATGATGTTCTAATTGCATTTTCTTTAATTTGTGTGAGGTTATGTTTGTTGTTATCAATTAGATTGTAGAAAGCACACCTATTATTGATATTAGGTGTGTATTATTGTGAAGCAACTCTAATTTTTCTCTATATTGAGTATTGTTATGATTATTATTGATATTTGCTAGTAATGTCATGTACCAAAACATATGGTGAGAAATGCAAATGCAATTGGTAACTTTGAGAGGTATGAATTTAAGTACTTCATCTATCCCAAAATGAATCTCCAACTTTGGACGTACAGTATATAAGAAAGTTAATATTTAATCATATTTAGAAGCTTAAGTACATAAAAACTGTTTATAATTTTACCATTTTGCATCATGAGTGTAAGTCTGAATTAAACCTTGTTGTTTGATGATGAATAATTTAGTAACATTTAAAAAATAGACATTCATTTTGAGACAAAATTTTGGATTGTTGATATTCATTATATTTTTTTTGTTATGGGTATTACTGAGAAATCAGACAATCTGTCGTGTTACTTGCATTACTTTATATCACAATGCAGCTAAGCTGAATTCTTATGTTTCAGTTAAGCGGTTATATATATGTCGAGGTTGAACAGGGGATGAGAGATTGGGGTTGGAGTGTTCCCTATTATGTTTTCAATCAAACCCCCATTTAAAAATAACCTCACCTAAAATAGTTTGATGCATCCACTAACGGGCCAAAACCCTATCAATTCTGGCCAACCCTCATTTTGGTTGTGTGTGTGTAAATTTTGGCTGAAAATTATGTATGCAAATTAGTCAGTACAACCGGAGTAAAAGCAATGATGTAGAGGGCATTGCAGGAGGTGTAGCGAGCAATGAGGACCAGGCGGCCGCCTCCCTCTGTATGAGGCGTGCGCCTCAGACTGCAACAACGAAGGCTGATGTTCTGGACGCCATGCGGCCGCCTCAAGCAACACCAAGCGGCCGCCTCAAGCCGTGACAATCAAGGAGGAAGCTTCGATAGTTCAGGCGCTCGCCTGGGAGAAGGAGAGGCGCCCGCCTCGCGTTGTTTACAGATTTCGTGGTTACGTCGTTTAAATTGCAATTACTGAGTATTTGTTTTCAAACATGGGTATTTTAGTCATTTGCTTTATTATTTGTTGCTTAGGGTTTTAGAAGTATTTAAACAACTTTGTTATTTGTTTTAGAACAACTTTTGATTAATTAATTTTAGAATTGCTTGAGCATTCTTTTGGGGTTAAACCCTAGCAGCCATTGTTGGTTGAGTTTGAAGGTGGATTCCTTCTGTTTTGTTGAGGTTTTCCATTAATTGGTTAATCTCTTGTTTGTGTTCCGCTGCGTTTACATCAGTTGGTATCAGAGCGAGGCTCAATCCAGGAAGATGGCAGGCGAAAACGGAAACAACAACGACGCTCTTCTTGCATTCCTTGAACGTATGAACCAAGAAGCACAAGAACGAGACCGTCAGGCTGTGATTCGCGATGAACAGGCTGCAGCTCGTCACGCTGATATGGTTAGGCTTTTGGAGGGTTTGCAGGTTGGTGGTCGCCGAAGGCAACGGGCAGGGGTTCGAGCACCTGCAGGAAACGAAGGGAACAATCGTTTTTGTGAGGACCTCAACCCGGGACCTACACGTGTCCCAAGCTGGAGCGTCCTCGAACTTACCCAAATATCAAAAACTTTTTAAAAATCTTTATTTAAACTTCCAAAATAAATATAAGTATTATAACCATTTTCAAAATAAGTCTACACCTTTTCACAACGGGGAAATAATTGACTAACTTAGAAAGTAAGGAACGGTTTTAATTACAAAAGGGCCTCGGTTATAACATAAAGTAAAGATTTATAAATACAATTCCACAAGTGAATTATACCAACGTACACTTTCTATACCAACCTATACATAACCCGACAATTCCCAAAATACCACTTCTAAACTCCTTTCCGCCCTTACTTGGTCGGTCCACCTGTCTCGAATCTAAAACAAGAAAGGGAGAGGGGTGAGAATAAATCTCAATGAGCTATTATGAATGCAAAGAAGATGCCAAACAAGATGCAACACATAGCATGGTAGCACATAACACATTATGAAAGCGGTAAACACATTACGTTACCTCGCTTACCTTTTCCCGTCGAACAATAAGTCGTACAACGTGAGAGTAAAACTCCACTCTTTGGTGAATTGCCTCCAAGACATTCACCTCTTATAGGACTCATACCCTGCACCATCCATATAAGAAAGGATACCTATATTAGAGTATCCAACAATAATATATTCCCCCGTACACCAATCGCAACAGTCCGTAAAGCCTTTTGGGTCGATACACGTTAGCACGGCCCTACTCGTGGCCACGAGAGGGGAGGGTCACCGGTATGATGAACCTTCAATCACTTATTGAACAAATCAATAATTGATTGACTTCCATCATACCCACCCGAACGCATTCATGCACATAATAGTCACTTGAATTATAATCCACAAAATGGGATAATCATATAACAACATGGTAATGTATACTCATGCAATTCAATACCATAGTGCAACAACCATTTAATACACTATGCATAGTATCATCAATACATATGAATGATAACAAATAAATCCGCAAATGGGATAACCATACAACCACATAATAAACATATCCACATATTGGGATAACAATATAATCAACATGCCACATAATCCACAATTGGGATATCACACCACCATATAACACATAATCCACACAATGGGATGCCACATAACACTTGCCAATTAGTCCATACTTAGGATCTTAAGGTACCCATATAATCAATAATTCCACAACTTGGAACTAATGCCACAAGGTGATACATACCCATTACCAATTAGCTCAATAGTGAAACCTATAGCTTCTACTCTATTGCAAACTACTCACCAAAGATATGGAGTAAGTAAGGTCACTATGCATCGTAAACCATTCCTACATTTTCATTATACAATAAGACAAAGCCTCTATGAAGGTTCAAGCTCAATTTACTAAGTGGAGTCACAATCTATAAGGGACCAAACAAGGTTACTACACAAATTCTGGTTCGATTTGAATTCAAGTTTCGGGGTCTTGGGCGACCGCCCAAACCTCTTGGGCGACCGCCCAAGAGGGTTTTCAAGCAATGGTGATTTCTGGTGTGATGGGCGGCCGCCCAAGCCCCCATGGGCGACCGCCCAAGGCGATTTCCAGCTCAAATTTATTTCTAACTTTTTCTTCTTAACTTCAATTCCTTTTCTTTTCATCCACCCTAATCTTAAGAACACCAAGGAGGATTCTAACCTTACATAACTCATCTTAAATCATCTAAACCCAAGATCATGTAGATCTAGATTATTTATCACCAAGTCTTCCACCCATTTCACTACTTCATTCAAGTTTACCCCATTAATCTATCTCCATCCATTTATTACATCCTAGATCATCTTCCAAGAACATTAACCTCTTTCCATATCATTAACCAAGCACTCAACTCTTTAAAGTTCCCAACCATTTCATTATCTCATTTCAAGCTAAATCTCCTAATTTAACTCCACCCATTTCATAAATCAATTCTTCAACTTTCAAGAAGGTTTCTAAAGCATTAACAACCATTACAATAACAATCACAACATCAAATCATTGATGAGCATACAAAGAAAGGAAGTCATAATAACTCACCTTGGGATTTTAGAATGGAAGGAAGATCTTTCTAGCTAGATGGATTCTCCTAGATGATCCAACTTCAATGATGCTCCTAGACTTGAATTTGGTGAAGAAATGTCTTGGATTCAAAGCTTGGATGGAGGGCTTCAATGGAGTTCCTCTAGTCTTTCTCTAGGAAGGAAATGGGATGAATGAAGGAGAAGGAGGGAGGAGTATAAAATGGATAAAGGAGGAGGGGGGGCCGGTCCAAGGAGGGGAGAAGGGGAGGGCTTTAAGGGAGTTGTCCCCCACCAAAATATCCCCTACCAAAATTCTTTCATTATTTTAAATTAATTCCCAACCCATAACATTTTATTTGTCATTCAATTTATTACCACTTCATTCTATTACTTTAATTATTTCCAATTATTATTTTTCCTTTAGAACACTATTTATTTCCTTATCATCTTATCCTAATATAGAAGTCAAAGATATAAAATGAGCACATAATATTAACAATAATGTTAAAAGCATATAATATTAGACTAAAACTAGTGCCTATGGTTAGGGTCGTCACACTCACTCCCCCTTAAAGAAAATTCGTCCCGAATTTGACTGTCACTTACCTAACTGATCAACCCGCATCGGTTACAAGTATACATCAAACTTCAATTTCCAAATAGTCTCTTCAATGTTGTGATTCTTCTTCCAAAGAAATTAAATTTCTAATTCCATTAATAATATGATGTTACCGCTTAATGATCCAAGCATACTATGCAAATATCACTAACACGAATTTTCCGATTTCAATGAAAATATAAATAATTAAAGTATTACAACTTAGGTCACCAAATACATTACAATATCACATTAAAACTTCAAATACTCTACAATTTGCTCCAAGTCAGTCTATAAGCCAAATCACCGACCTTTCCTAAACTTCAAATGGGTTATCAAACTTTGGCGCCACTTTATCTTAGGTCTTGCCTCTCCAATTTCACCCCAACAAATTAGAGATCGATTTTTTTTTTTTTTTCTTCCCAAACTATGCCTCATACGGTTTTATCTCAATGTTAGAATGATAACTACTATTATACGCACTTACCACTGGTAACCATTCGTACTATTGACTACTAACATCCATCGCATATGCCCGTAGCCTATTCTCAATAATAAGTAATGATTCCTCAAATTTTCACAAGGTTAAATTTAATAGCCTTCCTACACTCCAAATGGATCTTCCCAAATGAATGACTATCCAATCTTTTTAATACTATGGGGTTTATACAACCAAACTATCTCCTAACATATATGAGGACTTATCAATAAATATCTCATGATATAAACATCAAATAACTGCCCATGAAATAATAAATATGAACATGCTAATACGATCATGATTTCTATAAACGAACACCGGTCGACTATATAACACAATTCAATGTTCCACTTATTTTCGTGTCCAGAGACGCATCAATATTCAAATCAAATGGTTGGCCGTCCACAACGGAGCCGATCCAACTCCAAAACAAAACCGAGTCTATTGTGACCGACACAATAATAACCCCACATTTATCAAATCATTTCTTGGACCAACACTTGAATACAGTTAATCATTATAGGGAAACTAGATTGCCTTTTTACTTGCTTCTGTACGAACTATAACTTTAAAATAACATGTCTTTCGAAATTTTACAACATCTTTCAGAATTCCAAATGATAATATAAAAAGAGATCCAAAGAGACCCGAATGGTTTACTTATTTAAAACCGGCCCATACCAGTTTTAATTAACCAAACCACTCAGAAATTTCAAAGGGTTGATAATCTAACAAAATAACTCGAGTGATTTAATTATCTACAACCGTCCCATACCAGTGGTAGATAGTTAAATTACTCACAGATTTTAATTTACACGAAAATGGTTTATTGACCTTATTAAATCAACTATCCCCGAAGGGCACAATTGCTTACACAGAGGTTTAATATATACTCCAAAGTTTTAAAACACCTTTAAAACAATTTTTAACAAAATATTCTTGATTGACCTCTATTTATAGTGTAGCCACCACTCATACTATTTAGACTTAGTTAACTTCTCTCTAAGAAAACACAATCTCGCAATACTATTACTATCCCTGATAAATAACACTAAAACAATCATTAAGATTATAACTAGGTAAACCATCCTCAATTCAATAATTCCTCAAGTTGAAAGTTCAACACTTTTATTTAATTTGAGTCATCTATTCACCACCTTTGATATTGGTATTGTACTTAGCAACAACATATTGTAAAACATCTAGTTCCCAATCAAATACCATAATTTCTAAATCGTAGAATATAATTGGAACTCACATAGATCAATCATTCCCGAATTTCAATTAAACATTACAAGATAATCTAACTTAACTCTCAATAACCATCAACAAACTCAAAATCCGTACAACGTCAATATCTTTCAAGCATCACACAAATCCCTCATATGATTCACGTAACTAAGTCGAACTATAGTATATAACCATCCTAAAGTATCATGTCTCCCAATAAGATTCATCCTCATTTTCTCAACTAATGATAATCAATTCTCAAAACGAACCCTATACCTATCTTACCAATTTCTGAAGTTGACCCTATAAGTCACCAATAACTACGTCTATTATACTTCTTCACATTTACCCTATTTACCTCTCCATAGCTAGTACACAATCCATAAATCAAAACGGTCATACTAGATATAAATGTTGTCTTAAGTATATCCTTAAAGCAATTTTTCACTGAAATTGTAACACTCCGAAAATTCAACTAATAACCATTGAGTATCCTACTAGTTTCTAAAATCATTCATACAAATCGTCAACAAGTGCTAACGAATACTTATTCTTCACAGTTACCTATTTAAGATTTCTATAACCCTTTGATTAACCACCAAGTATCATCTTTTCTAAATATAGTACTAATTTATCCTTACGAAGAGTCGCTAAACTAATTATCTTCTTTATCAATTACTTTCCCAAGATGAATCATCAAGTCCATCATCCCAATTAGTGTCCTCTATCTAGGAATCCGAATACCAAAATAGTACTTTATAGCAACTCAAAATCTCAATATCCGGGTATGATACCCGATGAAACCCAATTTGAAACTTACATAGAAAACACCACTTAGTCAACTAATAGCACATAAGGCGTAGACATATTAGTTCTATAAGATCTCGTACTCGCGATATTTATAACTCATATAATCCCACTTAGACTATCACTTTCAATACTAGTCTCATATATCTAGTCTCCCCACGAGACACCAATGTAAGAATACTCACGCAAGTTACACAACCATAAATCACTCTTAATTAGACCATATACCTATCCTCAACTAAGAGTTCACAAATTCATTTACTACCGTACATGAGATAACTCAAGGTTCCTTTAAATCAAAGATAACACACAACCCAAATAATCTTCACATTCCTTAGGCCATACTTTCGACATTTATGCATATATGATAAAATAGCAAATAATGACTCATCCGCCTCTACCACACACTGAGGCAAATCAAACATAGATAAGGAGACTCGCTTCTTGCGACACCCTCCTCAAACACAACAACTACTCAAATAATTCAGGTTAACATAACGATGATTCACGGATAGGTAACTCGCCCAAATCCACCGGCAATACATGCCCACTTAATCACAATTACCAAGATAATTAAGGATGATTCGAGGTACGACCCCATCGGAGTAGAACCTCCAACACATAAGGCAACTCTTAGGCCAATTATGCAAATAAAAGATGAAATGTAATGCCACGTGAGAACGAATGAACAGTGGATTTATAGAAGTATGAACCCTAACTCCCGAGACAGTAAAATACCTCAAATGATGGTGGAGGAATCTATCTTTCCATAACTCACCTTTCCTTGATTCCTTTGGTTAGTCATTATCCTTTTCTCGTTATATTACAATTTCCGCATTAAACCCTCGACGTCGGCTATCACACACTCTCACTCGCCTAGACTCTACCCGAGAACTCTAACCGAGCTCGATATTAACCGTGAGGACTCAACCCGGACCTACACGTGTCCCAAGCCGGAGCGTCCTCGAACTTACCCAAACATCAAAAACTTTTTAAAAATCTTTATTTAAACTTCCAAAATAAATATAAGTATTTTAACCATTTTCAAAATAAGTATACACCTTTTCACAACGGGAAATAATTGACTAACTTAGAAAGTAAGGAACGGTTTTAATTACAAAAGGGCCTCGGTGCTATAACATAAAGTAAAGATTTATAAATACAATTCCACAAATGAATTATACCAACGTACACTTTCTATACCAACCTATACATAACCCGACAATTCCCAAAATACCACTTCTAAACTCCTTTCCGCCCTTACTTGGTCGGTCCACCCGTCTCGGAATCTAAAACAAGAAGGGAGAGGGGTGAGAATAAATCTCAATGAGCTATTATGAATGCAGCAAGATGCCAAACAAGATGCAACACATAGCATGGTAGCACATAACACATTATGAAAGCGGTAAACACATTACGTTACCTCAGTTTACCTTTTCCCGTCTGAACAATAAGTCGTACAACGTGGGAGTAAAACTCCACTCTTTGGTGAATTGCCTCCAGCACATTCACCTCTTATAGGACTCATACCCTGCACCATCCATATAAGAAAGGATACCTATATTAGAGTATCCAACAATAATATATTCCCCCCGGTACACCAATCGCAACAGGTCTGTAAAGCCTTTTGGGTCGATACAGTCGTTAGCACAGCCCCTACTCTGTGGCCACAGAGGGGGGGAGGGTCACCGGTATGATGAACCTTCAATCACTTATTGAACAAATCAATAATTGATTGACTTCCATCATACCCACCCGAACGCATTCAAGCACATAATAGTCACTTGAATTATAATCCACAAAATGGGATAATCATATAACAACATGGTAATGTATACTCATGCAATTCAATACCATAGTGCAACAACCATTTAATACACTATGCATAGTATCATCAATACATATGAATGATAACAAATAAATCCGCAAATGGGATAACCATACAACCACATAATAAACATATCCACATATTGGGATAACAATATAATCAACATGCCACATAATCCACAATTGGGATATCACACCACCATATAACACATAATCCACACAATGGGATGCCACATAACACTTGCCAATTAGTCCATACTTAGGATCTTAAGGTACCCATATAATCAATAATTCCACAACTTGGAACTAATGCCACAAGGTGATACATACCCATTACCAATTAGCTCAATAGTGAAACCTATAGCTTCTACTCTATTGCAAACTACTCACCAAAGATATGGAGTAAGTAAGGCCACTATGCATCGTAAACCATTCCTACATTTTCATTATACAATAAGACAAAGCCTCTATGAAGGTTCAAGCTCAATTTACTAAGTGGGAGTCACAATCTATAAGGGACCAAACAAGGTTACTACACAAATTCTCGATTCAGATTTGAATTCAAGTTTCGGGGTCTGGCGACCGCCCAAACCTCTGGGCGACCGCCCAAGAGGGTTTTCAAGCAATGGTGATTTCGGTGTGATGGGCGGCCGCCCAAGCCCCTACGGGCGACCGCCCAAGGCGTTTTCCAGCTCAAATTTATTTCTAACTTTTTCTTCTTAACTTCAATTCCTTTTCTTTTCATCCACCCTAATCTTAAGAACACCAAGGAGGATTCTAACCTTACATAACTCATCTTAAATCATCTAAACCCAAGATCATGTAGATCTAGATTATTTATCACCAAGTCTTCCACCCATTTCACTACTTCATTCAAGTTTACCCCATTAATCTATCTCCATCCATTTATTACATCCTAGATCATCTTCCAAGAACATTAACCTCTTTCCATATCATTAACCAAGCACTCAACTCTTTAAAGTTCCCAACCATTTCATTATCTCATTTCAAGCTAAATCTCCTAATTTAACTCCACCCATTTCATAAATCAATTCTTCAACTTTCAAGAAGGTTTCTAAAGCATTAACAACCATTACAATAACAATCACAACATCAAATCATTGATGAGCATACAAAGAAAGGAAGTCATAATAACTCACCTTGGGATTTTAGAATGGAAGGAAGATCTTTCTAGCTAGATGGATTCTCCTAGATGATCCAACTTCAATGATGCTCCTAGACTTGAATTTGGTGAAGAAATGTCTTGGATTCAAAGCTTGGATGGAGGGCTTCAATGGAGTTCCTCTAGTCTTTCTCTAGGAAGGAAATGGGATGAATGAAGGAGAAGGAGGGAGGAGTATAAAATGGATAAAGGAGGAGGGGGGGCCGGTCCAAGGAGGGGAGAAGGGGAGGGCTTTAAGGGAGTTGTCCCCCACCAAAATATCCCCTACCAAAATTCTTTCATTATTTTAAATTAATTCCCCAACCCATAACATTTTATTTGTCCAATTTATTACCACTTCATTCTATTACTTTAATTATTTCCAATTATTATTTTTCCTTTAGAACACTATTTATTTCCTTATCATCTTATCCTAATATAGAAGTCAAAGATATAAAATGAGCACATAATATTAACAATAATGTTAAAAGCATATAATATTAGACTAAAACTAGTGCCTATGGTTAGGGTCGTCACAGTTTACGTCCGGCCGGAGGGGAGGGTTCAGATTCTGAGGGTGAAGATGATTTTATCGCTGCACCTGCGGATCAGACTCCTAAAATCAAAGCTGATCTACCCTTTTTCACAGGGGAGTTAGACATAGAAGAATTTACAGATTGGCTTTCCGAGGTAGAAAAATATTTTGCCTTGATGAATGTTCCGGAAGAGAGGAAGGTGCCATATGTGGCCTACAAACTTCGTGGTGGTGCGTCGGCTTGGTGGGAACAGTTGAATAATCATCGTCGAAGGAATGGTAAGCTACCAATTCGCACATGGCAAAGGATGAAGACGGCGTTAAAACAAAGATTCTTGCCCGCAGATTATGAGCAGTTGATCTATCAGAAATTCCTTGATTGCAGGCAAGATAATCGGACAGTCGATCAATACACGCACAAGTTTCATACACTGCTCGCGCGCATCGATTTGGGTGAATCGGAAGGGCAACAAACAGCAAGGTATGTTTCCGGTCTTCGTCCTAGCATTAAAAGTATGGTTAAATTATATCCTGTGCATACACTTGAGGGGGCAATTTCTCGTGCCAAAACTGCGGAGGTTCAAGAAACTGAGATTGTAGCTCCTTCTGTTCCTGCATTTAATATGGGTAATAAGGGACAATATTCGGGATCTAAATCACCTATAGTTGTTGAGAAAGAAAAATTTACTGTTGCCAAAAGTGGGGATGATAAACAGGGACCCGTATTAGCTAAGCCGGTAGGAAAAATACTACCAATCCCAATCCTTATGCTAAGACCTATGGAAATAAATGTTATCGTTGTAATTTGCCTGGACATATTTCTAGTAATTGTCCTAATCGAGGGCAAGTTAATATGGCTGACAAGGACGGGGATGAAGAGGTTAAGGAGTATTGGGAGGATCCGAACACTGATAATGAGGGAGATGAACATGGGACCTTAGTGTTTGAGAAGTTAACTTTGACAGCTCCCTCGAATGCAGCTCCTAATAGACATGGAATTTTTCGTACTATTGGGTTGGTAAATGACGAAAGGTTGAACATAATTGTGGATAGCGGGAGTTGTGATAATCTGATTGCTAGGGGAACGGTTGATAAACTGAAATTGGAAGTCAAGAAGCATCCAAAACCATATCATGTGGGGTGGATTAATGCTACGGGTAAACTCAAGGTCACTGAACAATGTTTAGTTCCTTTCTCAATTGGTAGATATAAGGATGAAGTTCTCTGTGATGTTGTTGACATGAGTGCTTGCCAATTGTTGCTCGGGAGACCTTGGCATTATGATGTTGATTCTATTCATAATGGGCGGACTAATGTGATCGGGCCATGAAGGATGGCATCAAGTTTAATCTTTGCCCCTTGCGTGCAAAAGGGGTTCATGCTAGCGAAGGAGGTGGGAAGGGGATTATTTCCTTGTGTGTTCCCAAATATTGTATTTCAGGTACCAATAAAGCTGTGAACATAGTTGCTGTTGCACGAGGGATTACTAAAAGCACTACAACTCGGGCAAAACCTTTAGTCAAAAAGAATGCTCCGGTACAAGCTGCAAGAAGGCCAAAGAAGGAAGTTTCCAAGACCAAGTCCATGCCAATTCCTGCCACAAGACGTTCTTCTTCTTTGGGTTATGATTCGGGGACGAATCCTTTTCAAGAAGGGGATCATGATGTAGAGGGCATTGCAGGAGGTGTAGCGAGCAATGAGGACCAGGCGGCCGCCTCCCTCTGTATGAGGCATGCGCCTCAGACTGCAACAACGAAGGCAACGAAGGCTGATGTTCTGGACGCCATGCGGCCGCCTCAAGCAACACCAAGCGGCCGCCTCAAGCCGTGACAATCAAGGAGGAAGCTTCGACAGTTCAGGCGCTCGCCTGGGAGAAGGAGAGGCGCCCGCCTCGCGTTGTTTACAGATTTCGTGGTTACGTCGTTTAAATTGCAATTACTGAGTATTTGTTTTCAAACATGGGTATTTTAGTCCTTTGCTTTATTATTTGTTGCTTAGGGTTTTAGAAGTATTTAAACAACTTTGTTATTTGTTTTAGAACAACTTTTGATTAATTAATTTTAGAATTGCTTGAGCATTCTTTTGGGGTTAAACCCTAGCAGCCATTGTTGGTTGAGTTTGAAGGTGGATTCCTTCTGTTTTGTTGAGGTTTTCCATTAATTGGTTAATCTCTTGTTTGTGTTCCGCTGCGTTTACATCAGTTGGTATCAGAGCGAGGCTCAATCCAGGAAGATGGCAGGCGAAAACGGAAACAACAACGACGCTCTTCTTGCATTCCTTGAACGTATGAACCAAGAAGCACAAGAACGAGACCGTCAGGCTGTGATTCGCGATGAACAGGCTGCAGCTCGTCACGCTGATATGGTTAGGCTTTTGGAGGGTTTGCAGGTTGGTGGTCGCCGAAGGCAACGGGCAGGGGTTCGAGCACCTGCAGGAAACGAAGGGAACAATCGTTTTCGTCCGGCCGGAGGGGAGGATTCAGATTCTGAGGGTGAAGATGATTTTATCGCTGCACCTGCGGATCAGACTCCTAAAATCAAAGCTGATCTACCCTTTTTCACAGGGGAGTTAGACATAGAAGAATTTACAGATTGGCTTTCCGAGGTAGAAAAATATTTTGCCTTGATGAATGTTCCGGAAGAGAGGAAGGTGCCATATGTGGCCTACAAACTTCGTGGTGGTGCGTCGGCTTGGTGGGAACAGTTGAATAATCATCGTCGAAGGAATGGTAAGCTACCAATTCGCACATGGCAAAGGATGAAGACGGCGTTAAAACAAAGATTCTTGCCCGCAGATTATGAGCAGTTGATCTATCAGAAATTCCTTGATTGCAGGCAAGATAATCGGACAGTTGATCAATACACGCACAAGTTTCATACACTGTCTGCGCGTACTGATTTGGGTGAATCGGAAGGGCAACAAACAGCAAGGTATGTTTCCGGTCTTCGTCCTAGCATTAAAAGTATGGTTAAATTATATCCTGTGCATACACTTGAGGGGGCAATTTCTCGTGCCAAAACTGCGGAGGTTCAAGAAACTGAGATTGTAGCTCCTTCTGTTCCTGCATTTAATATGGGTAATAAGGGACAATATTCGGGATCTAAATCACCTATAGTTGTTGAGAAAGAAAAATTTACTGTTGCCAAAAGTGGGGATGATAAACAGGGACCCGTATTAGCTAAGCCGGTAGGGAAAAATACTACCAATCCCAATCCTTATGCTAAGACCTATGAAAATAAATGTTATCGTTGTAATTTGCCTGGACATATTTCTAGTAATTGTCCTAATCGAGGGCAAGTTAATATGGCTGACAAGGACGGGGATGAAGAGGTTAAGGAGTATTGGGAGGATCCGAACACTGATAATGAGGGAGATGAACATGGGACCTTAGTGTTTGAGAAGTTAACTTTGACAGCTCCCTCGAATGCAGCTCCTAATAGACATGGAATTTTTCGTACTATTGGGTTGGTAAATGACGAAAGGTTGAACATAATTGTGGATAGCGGGAGTTGTGATAATCTGATTGCTAGGGGAACGGTTGATAAACTGAAATTGGAAGTCAAGAAGCATCCAAAACCATATCATGTGGGGTGGATTAATGCTACGGGTAAACTCAAGGTCACTGAACAATGTTTAGTTCCTTTCTCAATTGGTAGATATAAGGATGAAGTTCTCTGTGATGTTGTTGACATGAGTGCTTGCCAATTGTTGCTCGGGAGACCTTGGCATTATGATGTTGATTCTATTCATAATGGGCGGACTAATGTGATCAGTTTCATGAAGGATGGCATCAAGTTTAATCTTTGCCCCTTGCGTGCAAAAGGGGTTCATGCTAGCGAAGGAGGTGGGAAGGGGATTATTTCCTTGTGTGTTCCCAAATATAGTATTTCAGGTACCAATAAAGCTGTGAACATAGTTGCTGTTGCACGAGGGATTACTAAAAGCACTACAACTCGGGCAAAACCTTTAGTCAAAAAGAATGCTCCGGTACAAGCTGCAAGAAGGCCAAAGAAGGAAGTTTCCAAGACCAAGTCCATGCCAATTCCTGCCACAAGACGTTCTTCTTCTTTGGGTTATGATTCGGGGACGAATCCTTTTCAGGAAGGGGAGCATGATGTAGAGGGCATTGCAGGAGGTGTAGCGAGCAATGAGGACCAGGCGGCCGCCTCCCTCTGTATGAGGCATGCGCCTCAGACTGCAACAACGAAGGCAACGAAGGCTGATGTTCTGGACGCCATGCGGCCGCCTCAAGCAACACCAAGCGGCCGCCTCAAGCCGTGACAATCAAGGAGGAAGCTTCGACAGTTCAGGCGCTCGCCTGGGAGAAGGAGAGGCGCCCGCCTCGCTTTGTTTACAGATTTCGTGGTTACGTCGTTTAAATTGCAATTACTGAGTATTTGTTTTCAAACATGGGTATTTTAGTCCTTTGCTTTATTATTTGTTGCTTAGGGTTTTAGAAGTATTTAAACAACTTTGTTATTTGTTTTAGAACAACTTTTGATTAATTAATTTTAGAATTGCTTGAGCATTCTTTTGGGGTTAAACCACAGCCATTGTTGGTTGAGTTTGAAGGTGGATTCCTTCTGTTTTGTTGAGGTTTTCCATTAATTGGTTAATCTCTTGTTTGTGTTCCATTGCGTTTACATCGGTTGGTATCGTGAGCGAGGCTCAATCCAGAAGATGGCGGCAGCGGAAACAACAACGACGCTCTTCTTGCATTCCTTGAACGTATGAACCAAGAAGCACAAGAACGAGACCGTCGGCCGTGATTCACGATGAGCAGTGCACGGCTCGTCACGCCGATATGGTTAGGCTTTTGGAGGGTTTGCGGGTTGGTGGTCGCCGAAGGCACGGGCGAGGGTTCGAGCACCTGCAGGAAACGAAGGGAACAATCGTTTCGTCGGCGGAGGAGGATTCAGATTCGAGGGTGAAGATGATTTTATCGCCGCACTGCGGATCGGACTCCTAAAATCAAAGCCGATCTACCCTTTTTCACGGGGAGTTAGACATAGAAGAATTAACAGATTGGCTTTCCGAGGTAGAAAAATATTTTGCCTTGATGAATGTTCCGAAAGAGAGGAAGGTGCCATATGTGGCCTACAAACTTCGTGGTGGTGCGTCGGCTTGGTGGGAACAGTTGAATAATCATCGTCGAAGGAATGGTAAGCTACCACTCGCACATGGCAAAGGATGAAGACGGCGTTAAAACAAAGATTCTTGCCCGCGAGATTATGAGCAATTGATCTATCGAAATTCCTTGATTGCGAGCAAGATAATCGGACGGTTGATCAATACACGCACAAGTTTCATACTCGTCTCGTGCGTGCGATTTGGGTGAATCGAAAGGGCAACAAACAGCAAGGTATGTTTCCGGTCTTCGTCCTAGCATTAAAAGTATGGTTAAATTATATCCTGTGCATACACTTGAGGGGGCAATTTCTCGTGCCAAAACTGCGGAGGTTCAAGAAACTGAGATTGTAGCTCCTTCTGTTCCTGCATTTAATATGGGTAATAAGGGACAATATTCGGGATCTAAATCACCTATAGTTGTTGAGAAAGCAAAATTTCTTGTTGCGAAAGTGGGGATGATAAACGGGGACCCGTATTAGCTAAGCGGTAGGGAAAAATACTACCAATCCCAATCCTTATGCTAAGACCTATGGAAATAAATGTTATCGTTGTAATTTGCCTGGACATATTTCTAGTAATTGTCCTAATCGAGGGCAAGTTAATATGGCTGACAAGGACGGGGATGAAGAGGTTAAGGAGTATTGGGAGGATCCGAACACTGATAATGAGGGAGATGAACATGGGACCTTAGTGTTTGAGAAGTTAACTTTGACAGCTCCCTTGAATGCAGCTCCTAATAGATATGGAATTTTTCGTACTATTGGGTTGGTAAATGACGAAAGGTTGAACATAATTGTGGATAGCGGGAGTTGTGATAATCTGATTGCTAGGGGAACGGTTGATAAACTGAAATTGGAAGTCAAGAAGCATCCAAAACCATATCATGTGGGGTGGATTAATGCTACGGGTAAACTCAAGGTCACTGAACAATGTTTAGTTCCTTTCTCAATTGGTAGATATAAGGATGAAGTTCTCTGTGATGTTGTTGACATGAGTGCTTGCCAATTGTTGCTCGGGAGACCTTGGCATTATGATGTTGATTCTATTCATAATGGGCGGACTAATGTGATCAGTTTCATGAAGGATGGCATCAAGTTTAATCTTTGCCCCTTGCGTGCAAAAGGGGTTCATGCTAGCGAAGGAGGTGGGAAGGGGATTATTTCCTTGTGTGTTCCCAAATATTGTATTTCAGGTACCAATAAAGCTGTGAACATAGTTGCTGTTGCACGAGGGATTACTAAAAGCACTACAACTCGGGCAAAACCTTTAGTCAAAAAGAATGCTCCGGTCTGGCAAGAAGGCCAAAGAAGGAAGTTTCCAAGACCAAGTCCATGCCAATTCACACACAAGACGTTCTTCTTCTTTGGGTTATGATTCGGGGACGAATCCTTTTCAGGAAGGGGAGCATGATGTAGAGGGCATTGCAGGAGGTGTAGCGAGCAATGAGGACCAGGCGGCCGCCTCCCTCTGTATGAGGCATGCGCCTCAGACTGCAACAACGAAGGCAACGAAGGCTGATGTTCTGGACGCCATGCGGCCGCCTCAAGCAACACCAAGCGGCCGCCTCAAGCCGTGACAATCAAGGAGGAAGCTTCGCGGTTCAGGCGCTCGCCTGGGAGAAGGAGAGGCGCCCGCCTCGCTTTGTTTACAGATTTCGTGGTTACGTCGTTTAAATTGCAATTACTGAGTATTTGTTTTCAAACATGGGTATTTTAGTCCTTTGCTTTATTATTTGTTGCTTAGGGTTTTAGAAGTATTTAAACAACTTTGTTATTTGTTTTAGAACAACTTTTGATTAATTAATTTTAGAATTGCTTGAGCATTCTTTTGGGGTTAAACCCTAGCAGCCATTGTTGGTTGAGTTTGAAGGTGGATTCCTTCTGTTTTGTTGAGGTTTTCCATTAATTGGTTAATCTCTTGTTTGTGTTCCGCTGCGTTTACATCAGTTGGTATCAGAGCGAGGCTCAATCCAGGAAGATGGCAGGCGAAAACGGAAACAACAACGACGCTCTTCTTGCATTCCTTGAACGTATGAACCAAGAAGCACAAGAACGAGACCGTCAGGCTGTGATTCACGATGAACAGGCTGCAGCTCGTCACGCTGATATGGTTAGGCTTTTGGAGGGTTTGCAGGTTGGTGGTCGCCGAAGGCAACGGGCGGGGTTCGAGCACTGCGGAAACGAAGGGAACAATCGTTTTCGTCCGGAGGAGGAGGATTCGATTCGAGGGTGAAGATGATTTTATCGCGCACTGCGGATCGGACTCCTAAAATCAAAGGCGATCTACCCTTTTCACGGGAGTTAGACATAGAAGAATTTACAGATTGGCTTTCCGAGGTAGAAAAATATTTTGCCTTGATGAATGTTCCGGAAGAGAGGAAGGTGCCATATGTGGCCTACAAACTTCGTGGTGGTGCGTCGGCTTGGTGGGAACAGTTGAATAATCATCGTCGAAGGAATGGTAAGCTACCAATTCGCACATGGCAAAGGATGAAGACGGCGTTAAAACAAAGATTCTTGCCCGCAGATTATGAGCAGTTGATCTATCAGAAATTCCTTGATTGCAGGCAAGATAATCGGACAGTTGATCAATACACGCACAAGTTTCATACACTGTCTGTGCGTACTGATTTGGGTGAATCGGAAGGGCAACAAACAGCAAGGTATGTTTCCGGTCTTCGTCCTAGCATTAAAAGTATGGTTAAATTATATCCTGTGCATACACTTGAGGGGGCAATTTCTCGTGCCAAAACTGCGGAGGTTCAAGAAACTGAGATTGTAGCTCCTTCTGTTCCTGCATTTAATATGGGTAATAAGGGACAATATTCGGGATCTAAATCACCTATAGTTGTTGAGAAAGAAAAATTTACTGTTGCCAAAAGTGGGGATGATAAACAGGGACCCGTATTAGCTAAGCCGGTAGGGAAAAATACTACCAATCCCAATCCTTATGCTAAGACCTATGGAAATAAATGTTATCGTTGTAATTTGCCTGGACATATTTCTAGTAATTGTCCTAATCGAGGGCAAGTTAATATGGCTGACAAGGACGGGGATGAAGAGGTTAAGGAGTATTGGGAGGATCCGAACACTGATAATGAGGGAGATGAACATGGGACCTTAGTGTTTGAGAAGTTAACTTTGACAGCTCCCTTGAATGCAGCTCCTAATAGACATGGAATTTTTCGTACTATTGGGTTGGTAAATGACGAAAGGTTGAACATAATTGTGGATAGCGGGAGTTGTGATAATCTGATTGCTAGGGGAACGGTTGATAAACTGAAATTGGAAGTCAAGAAGCATCCAAAACCATATCATGTGGGGTGGATTAATGCTACGGGTAAACTCAAGGTCACTGAACAATGTTTAGTTCCTTTCTCAATTGGTAGATATAAGGATGAAGTTCTCTGTGATGTTGTTGACATGAGTGCTTGCCAATTGTTGCTCGGGAGACCTTGGCATTATGATGTTGATTCTATTCATAATGGGCGGACTAATGTGATCAGTTTCATGAAGGATGGCATCAAGTTTAATCTTTGCCCCTTGCGTGCAAAAGG
This sequence comes from Adenophora triphylla var. japonica, assembly GCA_022495995.1. Classification (NCBI taxonomy): domain Eukaryota; kingdom Viridiplantae; phylum Streptophyta; class Magnoliopsida; order Asterales; family Campanulaceae; genus Adenophora; species Adenophora triphylla. The sequence continues at coordinate 68,315 of JAFEMH010005714.1, forward strand.
GGTTCATGCTAGCGAAGGAGGTGGGAAGGGGATTATTTCCTTGTGTGTTCCCAAATATTGTATTTCAGGTACCAATAAAGCTGTGAACATAGTTGCTGTTGCACGAGGGATTACTAAAAGCACTACAACTCGGGCAAAACCTTTAGTCAAAAAGAATGCTCCCAGACAAGCCGCAAGAAGGCCAAAGAAGGAAGTTTCCAAGACCAAGTCCATGCCAATTCACCGCCACAAGACGTTCTTCTTCTTTGGGTTATGATTCGGGGACGAATCCTTTTCAAGAAGGGGAGCATGATGTAGGGGGCATTGCAGGAGGTGTAGCGAGCAATGAGGACCAGGCGGCCGCCTCCCTCTGTATGAGGCGTGCGCCTCAGACTGCAACAACGAAGGCAACGAAGGCTGATGTTCTGGACGCCATGCGGCCGCCTCAAGCAACACCAAGCGGCCGCCTCAAGCCGTGACAATCAAGGAGGAAGCTTCGACAGTTCAGGCGCTCGCCTGGGAGAAGGAGAGGCGCCCGCCTCGCTTTGTTTACAGATTTCGTGGTTACGTCGTTTAAATTGCAATTACTGAGTATTTGTTTTCAAACATGGGTATTTTAGTCCTTTGCTTTATTATTTGTTGCTTAGGGTTTTAGAAGTATTTAAACAACTTTGTTATTTGTTTTAGAACAACTTTTGATTAATTAATTTTAGAATTGCTTGAGCATTCTTTTGGGGTTAAACCCTAGCAGCCATTGTTGGTTGAGTTTGAAGGTGGATTCCTTCTGTTTTGTTGAGGTTTTCCATTAATTGGTTAATCTCTTGTTTGTGTTCCGCTGCGTTTACATCAGTTGGTATCAGAGCGAGGCTCAATCCAGGAAGATGGCAGGCGAAAACGGAAACAACAACGACGCTCTTCTTGCATTCCTTGAACGTATGAACCAAGAAGCACCAGAACGAGACCGTCAGGCTGTGATTCGCCATGAACAGGCTGCAGCTCGTCACGCTGATATGGTTAGGCTTTTGGAGGGTTTTCAGGTTGGTGGTCGCCGAAGGCAACGGGCAGGGGTTCGAGCACCTGCAGGAAACGAAGGGAACAATCGTTTTCGTCCGGCCGGAGGGGAGGATTCAGATTCTGAGGGTGAAGATGATTTTATCGCTGCACCTGCGGATCAGACTCCTAAAATCAAAGCTGATCTACCCTTTTTCACAGGGGAGTTAGACATAGAAGAATTTAAAGATTGGCTTTCCGAGGTAGAAAAATATTTTGCCTTGATGAATGTTCCGGAAGAGAGGAAGGTGCCATATGTGGCCTACAAACTTCGTGGTGGTGCGTCGGCTTGGTGGGAACAGTTGAATAATCATCGTCGAAGGAATGGTAAGCTACCAATTCGCACATGGCAAAGGATGAAGACGGCGTTAAAACAAAGATTCTTGCCCGCAGATTATGAGCAGTTGATCTATCGAAATTCCTTGATTGCGAGCAAGATAATCGGACGGTTGATCAATACACGCACAAGTTTCATACACTGTCTGCGCGTGCGGATTTGGGTGAATCGGAAGGGCAACAAACGGCAAGGTATGTTTCCGGTCTTCGTCCTAGCATTAAAAGTATGGTTAAATTATATCCCGCATACACTTGAGGGGCAATTTCTCGTGCCAAAGCTGCGGAGGTTCAAGAAAGCTGAGATTGTAGCTCCTTCATTCCTGCATTTAATATGGGTAATAAGGGACAATATTCGGGATCTAAATCACCTATAGTTGTTGAGAAAGAAAAATTTCTTGTTGCGAAAGTGGGGATGATAAACGGGGACCCGTATTAGCTAAGCGGTTGGGAAAAATACTACCAATCCCAATCCTTATGCTAAGACCTATGAAAATAAATGTTATCGTTGTAATTTGCCTGGACATATTTCTAGTAATTGTCCTAATCGAGGGCAAGTTAATATGGCTGACAAGGACGGGGATGAAGAGGTTAAGGAGTATTGGGAGGATCCGAACACTGATAATGAGGGAGATGAACATGGAACCTTAGTGTTTGAGAAGTTAACTTTGACAGCTCCCTCGAATGCAGCTCCTAATAGACATGGAATTTTTCGTACTATTGGGTTGGTAAATGACGAAAGGTTGAACATAATTGTGGATAGCGGGAGTTGTGATAATCTGATTGCTAGGGGAACGGTTGATAAACTGAAATTGGAAGTCAAGAAGCATCCAAAACCATATCATGTGGGGTGGATTAATGCTACGGGTAAACTCAAGGTCACTGAACAATGTTTAGTTCCTTTCTCAATTGGTAGATATAAGGATGAAGTTCTCTGTGATGTTGTTGACATGAGTGCTTGCCAATTGTTGCTCGGGAGACCTTGGCATTATGATGTTGATTCTATTCATAATGGGCGGACTAATGTGATCAGTTTCATGAAGGATGGCATCAAGTTTAATCTTTGCCCCTTGCGTGCAAAAGGGGTTCATGCTAGCGAAGGAGGTGGGAAGGGGATTATTTCCTTGTGTGTTCCCAAATATTGTATTTCAGGTTCCAATAAATCTGTGAACATAGTTGCTGTTGCACGAGGGATTACTAAAAGCACTACAACTCGGGCAAAACCTTTAGTCAAAAAGAATGCTCCGGTACAAGCTGCAAGAAGGCCAAAGAAGGAAGTTTCCAAGACCAAGTCCATGCCAATTCCTGCCACAAGACGTTCTTCTTCTTTGGGTTATGATTCGGGGACGAATCCTTTTCAAGAAGGGGAGCATGATGTAGAGGGCATTGCAGGAGGTGTAGCGAGCAATGAGGACCAGGCGGCCGCCTCCCTCTGTATGAGGCGTGCGCCTCAGACTGCAACAACGAAGGCAACGAAGGCTGATGTTCTGGACGCCATGCGGCCGCCTCAAGCAACACCAAGCGGCCGCCTCAAGCCGTGACAATCAAGGAGGAAGCTTCGACAGTTCAGGCGCTCGCCTGGGAGAAGGAGAGGCGCCCGCCTCGCGTTGTTTACAGATTTCGTGGTTACGTCGTTTAAATTGCAATTACTGAGTATTTGTTTTCAAACATGGGTATTTTAGTCCTTTGCTTTATTATTTGTTGCTTAGGGTTTTAGAAGTATTTAAACAACTTTGTTATTTGTTTTAGAACAACTTTTGATTAATTAATTTTAGAATTGCTTGAGCATTCTTTTGGGGTTAAACCCTAGCAGCCATTGTTGGTTGAGTTTGAAGGTGGATTCCTTCTGTTTTGTTGAGGTTTTCCATTAATTGGTTAATCTCTTGTTTGTGTTCCGCTGCGTTTACATCAAGCAAAGAATAACTTTGATTATTAATAGATAACTAGGAAGACCAAGTCTTTTCTCATTTTGGTGTTTTCTCTTTTCATGTTGCAGCTTTTATGTTGTTAATGTTCCTATAAGAGAGATCATCCGGACAAAAGCAATGGGTGGGGACTTCCCCTCCAAGCTAATGTCTTTGTACGCCACAATTTGGGACGGCTCCGAGTGGGCAACAAATGGTGGCCGATACAAAGTCAATTACAAATATGCCCCTTATATTGCAAAGTTTTCCGACTTGGTCCTCCACGGTTGCGCAGTCGACCCAATTAAGCAGTCATCATCCAAATGCGACCGTACACCAAATTCTAAGAACTCAGTTCCAACTAAAGTCACAGCAACAGAGAGGATCAAAATGGAGAGTTTCAGAAAGAAACAAATGCAATACTCTTATTGCTATGACAAACTACGTTACAAGACTCCTCCATCTGAGTGTGTGATTAATACCCACGAATTGGAGAGGCTCAGAAGGTTTGATCCAGTCACGTTCGGTGGGGCCATTCGCCACCATGGTAAGCGTTTGCACCACGGTACTAGTATTTGATGGGAAGGTTATATTTTCTACATATATGGTATGGGGCATTGCGGGCGTGGGTGGGGGGGGGGGGGAGGGGGTTTCTTTTGATTCAGTTGTGGCCTTTTAAAGCTTATTATAATGCATCGTTTTTACGTGTATTGTGAATAGAGAAACAAGGGAGAGGGGCACATATGTGGATGAAGATGATTAATAGTAGAAAGTTTCATTGAATGTGAGTTTTAAAGTCTTGAGATTCCACACTAAAATTAATTGGTGTCTAAGTGAGTAGCCCAAAATTTTTATATGTTATAGGCAATGTTTGTAAATTTCCAATGTGAAATAATAACTCTGACACGCCCCCTCACAAGTAGTTGGGCTCTGCCAAATGGCTCAAAGTTGGTGAGTTGAAAGTGTAACTTTTGAAACTTCATCAAACTATTGAGGTTCCATAAATCCAAATTATTAAGGGATTAATTGGATACATACCAAGAGTCTTGGGGTTACAAATTGAAAGGACCTTCATATAAAATTTTAGGACTTTTGGTGGAGCTAGATGAGAGTTACCCACAACAAGAAGCTAGAATGTTTTTTTTCATCAATCTTTCCACCCTCCCTCTTACAATTTGTTATCTTCTTCCTTCGGCCTCCTAGAGAAATATCCATGGTGATTTTGTCCAAGCATAGGAAAATTCGCCGGAAAACTTAAGTGCAAAGTTGTTCCGGTTCATCCGTTCTATCCTGGGAGACTAACGTCCATTGAAGACCTCGAGCACTCGTAGTGAGGGGGCGAATTAGTCTTAAGGAGAGTGTCTAACACGGCTCGGATTCAAACAAATTCAAGACGACGACTTACGATTTTTTCTTTGTTAATTTTTATGTTGTATATTGTATTTCAATTTTCTTGTAATTATTTTTCTTTTGTGCTCAATTGTTTAGATTTGTCTAACAATCTTAAGACTAATTCCCTATTTGAGAAAGAATTACAGAATTTGGAAATCCGGTGTAGCGGTAATCAAAGAAAGAGGTAAAAGAATTGGAAAACGATGGACGAGATGGAAGAAAATTTCAGCACATTTTTTCAGTGACCATTTGTGGTAAAAATTATTTTCCCGTTTCTTTAACCGTTGGATCGGACTGATATTTGGTGTGCATGTTCATGACCCATAGGAGAAGATTATGAATGGTGGAGATCGAATTTTATTATGTAGATATTAATATATAAATTTCGGAACAGAGCAGTTTCTGAAAGAAGTAATGATGTATTGACTTACGGATGAACATCAAGGATGTTGCAATGATTGTGTAAAATAGTTGTGGTGATGGCGCTTCTAGTGTTTATACAATGAATGATAGATCTCTTATGGTTCATGAAAATCATAGTGAGAAAAATTGAAAAGTTCGATTGAACTTAATTGAGAAAATAAACGGTTAAATATATCGTATTTAACGTTCTTATGATTCACAAGAATCATGTTGAGAAAAATTGAATAGTTCATTGAACTAAGTTGAGAAGATGGACGGGTAAAGATTTAGTCTTTAACGTTGCATTTTATAAATGAAAAGTTCTTTTGAACTAAGTTGAGAAGATGAACGGATAAAGATGTAGTCTTTAACGTTGCATTGTTTATACGATGTATTGACAAAGATGATAGGGCTTCTCGAAAGAAGTTGTTAAAGCCTATTATTGTCAATAGTGACTGATGCCGCAGGAAATGTGCTTATCAATCTTCCTCCACGTGGCAGGACTGATCACTTGACTCTTTGACCTGAAAATCAGAACCCACGACTAGCCGGATGTGTCTCCGGCTTAGACCCTCGGGTGTGAGAGTAAGTATATGAATTGGAGAGCAAAATATGTATTGAACAAGAGTATTCAAATGACAAAATTGCAGCTACCTTGGAACCGTTGTAGTGGTAATGTATTTATAGTTGGTGTAGACGGTATATTTGGCAGGGCTACATGAGCTCCGAGATTTGTGGGACAATTATGCATCATGTGAACGTGTCCCTGAACGGTCCCTGATTTGTAGGGAAGCAGTTTATGGAAAGAGTAGAAGCACGTGCGCCTGTAACTGTTAGGTCGACACTTGCTTGGCAGGTCGAGGTCGACGCTTGGGATTGGGTCGACCTGACTGGCGGGTAGAGCTGGATCGTACCCGAAATATAACTTGGATCATGAGGTCGGACTAAGTTAGGTCGGGACCCAGTAGGTCGGACAATGAACTTAAGTCGACGGATCAATATGATGGGCCTTGGGCCATGTGATCGTTGGGCCTAGCCCACTGAGAATGTGGTGGCCACAATGGTTTGAGGACGGGGCTTTACTTGCTTGGCCCATCTCGACACTTTTGGTATGTTCAGTGGCCCCCAACTTTCGAGTTGACTTGGTCGACTAGGAAGTTAAGGAAATTTTGATGAAGATCATTATGACTCGCAGGTCGCTGCTCGTTCAGAAGTTTAGTCGACTAGAGTGACGTGGCTCAATCCTGGACGTCGGTGACGAACGGTCAGATCTGAAGGAGCGCCGTATTCCGCAATGATTACTATTTGACGTTTGATAAATCGCCTTGGGAACTGTTTTCCCCATTTAATTAGGAAATTACTTTTCAAATTTTTCCTCTTCCTTCTTAATTTCGGAAGATATAAATACCAAACTCCTTTTCCCGTTAGAACTTTTGCTTTCTCTGAATTCTGGTGCAACTCCGGCGAAGATAACGGAAAAGCATCTGATATAAACTGAGCTCTCGTTTTCTGCTACAACTTCCTCTTCCGACACCGACCAAGGTAATCCCTCTTACATTCTTACATTAGAGTTTCGATTTTCGCTTTATTTTCAATTTCGCCATGGCTAGGACCTTCAGTAGTGAGCCAGGTGCTTGGTACGGCTATTGCACCGTTAATCACAGGGTGTATAAGCATGTGAACGGAGAGTGGAGAGAGATGTCCCTGAATGAATGCGCCTCCATCTTGACAAGGTGGGGGCTGAATTTTAGTGAAATAGGATTGCCCATTGGAGAGGATGTAGGTAATTTAGTAATTGACGACTCGAACATTGTCTCTTTTCATCTCTTTCATGAATTGCTCGACCGCATAGCTCTATTTTACGTTAGAGATGTCAATAAACCCTCCTTCCTTAGAAACAGAAAACGTTTTCCAGGGGAGTCTAGGTCGTCCTTAGGTAGGTCGACTGAATGTGATCATGGGACTGACTCCCCTGCTTTCTCTTTTTATTGTACAGATATGGCAGCTCAGGGACGAGCCACAGCTTCAACTTCTTCCAGTCCTCGGATAGTGAATGCATTCGGGTCTTCCGTTGTACCGGGGAAAAATGAGAGGGGCTATGTGCCTCAAAGACCCCTTCGCGGGAAGAAGAATATGGAGTCCCGTTATGCCATGGTCTACAACTTCTGTGGGGTAGATAGGTCAGAATTTAGGGTGACCATTCATAGCAAGAAAGATTTCATGGCCAAGTATCGTAGCACGTTTACTAAGAATGCCACTAGGGTTGCTTTCTTTTATGGGCAATTTGAGGCTGGCTTGAGGTTGCCTTTAGATCCTTTCGTTAATGAGTTCCTTGAGTGCATGGATGCTCTTCCTCTTCAACTTGGGGCCAACACTTGTATGGTATTGGTGTGTTTTGCCATGGTGTGTAGATTTCTGGGCCATGAGCCATGTATGAAAGTTTTCAAGGAATTTTTTGGTGTTAAGCTCGATAGCGCTGATTGGGGAATTAGTACTCCTTCCAAACCCAACTCTCCAAAGCTGTTTGTCAACCTCCCCAGCAAGGCTAGTGGCTGGAACTCGCATGTAGTTGTGGTGGAGAGGAGGTTGGGATGGGAGTTTCCCTTGCCCAATGAGGAATCTGATGTCATTAGTGAGGAAAATTACTGGGAGCCTCCTTGGCACCAAACTCTGTATAAGAAGCTATGCCTATTGGTTAAGAATGGACCTATCAGCTGGGAAGTATTGGGGACGGCTAAATATAATTACATCCAAGCTGGGATGATGTCCGGTGAAGGGGCAGTGCAGCCTCTAGTCCCCGTAATGAGAGGCCAGGTATACCCTGACTGGGTTACCCATGCTTTGGGTAGGTTAGAGGAGAATTGCCAATTTTGTCAGAAAACAGCCAACTACTGTAAAGACAATGGGGAACATATTGGTGGTAAGAATTTACTCGGCTTTATCTTTTAACTCGTCAATTGTTTGCTCGTATGTTGAACTAGTTGGCTCGTACATAGAACTGTCCTGAATTGCATCTCTTAGCTCGTCAATTGTTTGCTCGCATGTAGAACTAGTTAGCTCGTACATAGAACTGTCCTGAATTGCATCTCTTAGCTCGTCAATTGTTTGCTCGCATGTAGAACTAGTTAGCTCGTACATAGAACTATCTTGAATTGCTGAGCTAATACTTAATTGCTTTGATGTTGTGCAGTTTTGACTCCTGAACAAGAGGCCGCTATGGTGCGCATAGTGGGAGTGTCAGATAAGAAGAAAGCCAAGAGGGCCCATGGAGCTATCAATGCCCGAGCGAGCAGGGAGAGAGAAGCTGCGATACAGAACGATTTGCTACCCAAAGACAATGCTGGGATGGTGCCTCTGGAGGAAGTTGGGTCAGAGGATCCCTTAGAGAGCAGTAGCCAAGCTCGGGGAGCAGCTGAGGAAGGCAATGAGTCTAATAGGTCAGCTAGACCAAGTCTAAGCTCCGACCCAACTCCTGATGCTAATGTGGCGACCTCTGGAGTTGGGACAACAGGGTCTAGCCCTTTGAACATTGTGAATGTTGTTGATGATGGCATGGATGAGGATGATGATGATCGTCCTTTGAGCACGAAGAAGAGATCGCGATCATAGAAGGGAAAGTCTGTTTCTTCGAGTCAACTTCTTCCACTAGCTTCTTCTCCCCCTAACCAAGAGTCCCTTGAGGACCAGATAAGGAGATTGAGTTATGTGCCCCCTCTCATCGGGGTTAATAGCATGAGCCGTCGCTACCCGGAGCTGAGCTTGGGCCAGGTCGTGGTTAGGAGGGCCATTGATGTTGACCTTCTTGCCCATTTTGCTGACAAAGGTATGACCCCAGAAGAATTTTCAGCTCGAACTGGCTTGGTGCAGAGCGAGGTAAGCCTTCATTACTTTCATTGGTTTAGTCGCCTTTACTTTGAGGTCGTCACTTCAGATTTCGAGTCCTTGGTGAGCTAACACTTCAGTGGTTTTGTTTAATGCAGTCCCTCACTATGACGGAGCAGGCCAAGAGCTCCTGGAGGGCCTCTATTGAGAGAGAGAAGATTGCGATGAACCAGTACTCCAAGAAATCCCAAGAGCTGTCTGAGCTACGGGAGAAATACAACGACCTTGACAACTCCTATGATGCATTGGAGATGGTGAAGAAGAAGGCTCTGGCTGATTGTGCTAAGGCATTGGAGGATCTGAAAGCTGCTGAGTCCAAGGTTGGGGAGGTGACCTCCGAGAGGGATGCTGGGCGTCTTGTTCATGAGAAGACTAAGATAGAGCTTGCCACAGTCTCCAAACTTCTCAAAGACAAAGATTCTTTTTTGACCGAGCTGAATGAAGAACATAATGCTGGCCGGGCTAAATGGAAGGAGGACCTCCAAGATGCCGCTAAAGATGCGGTAGAGAAGTTCAAGGAGGGAGACGACTACTACAATTCTGTTGTTGAGAAGGCAAGGGATTTTCTGGACCTGGGCAAACGCCACATGGCGCGCCGAGCTCTGGTTGATCCCACTTTTGAAGTCTCCTTAGAACAGTTAGCTCGCTGGGCACGTGAGTCTCAATATGACATGGCAGCTCGAGGTGGTCACTCGATCGTGCCTTATACTGACAATGATTTGGCTTTCATTGCCCAAGAGGACCAAGAGGAGGCTTGTGAACCTTGGGTCGCTCCGGATTTAGCTCTTAGAAACTTTGATGTGGTGCTCCAAGAGATGGAGGATGCTGAAGATATGGAGGAGGATGACGAGCCTGAACAACAAGTCTTCTCAGATTCAGGTAAACCTCTCGGCCCCCAGCAACGAGAAGATGATGCAGAAGATCGAGCTGCTATTAGCGACCAAGTTGACATTGGTCAAGATTCTTATACTTGTTTGAATGACGTTGTAATGGACAAGTCCCAAACAATATTTTGCTTTTTGTCTTGAAACTATCTGAATGCTTTGGCCCAGTTTTTGGGAGGCATAAAACTCCGTAACTTTTTATTTTCTCAAGTCTTGGCCCGCTTTGGGAGACTTAATTATCTTCAATCGTAGCTGACTTTATATCCTTGTGTGTTGTATGCTTCTGATTCCAGCATGTGTGTGTCGAGCTAAGTTGTATGGGGCAACTAAGTCGCTTTAAGACTTTGGTCGAGCTGTCCTTTGATAACTCAGTCGATCTTAGACTTGTAAAGATTTTTGTAAACTAGATTGACTGAAAGTCGAACCTGTTTAAGAGGTCAAAGATGACTAAGGATCGAGCTTATTAGAACGAAGTCGACCTAAGGTAGGACTTGTTAATAGCATAAAGCTGATTAAAAATCGAGCTTGCTAAAACGAAGCTGACTATGAGTCGAGCTCGTTAGGACGAAGCTGGCTGAGAGTCGAGCTTGTTAAAAGAACGAAGCTGACTAAGAGTCGAGCTTGTTAGGATGAAGTCGACTAAGAGTCGGACTTCCTAGGAGAACAAAGCTGATTAGGAATCGAGCTTGCTAGAACGAAGCTGACTAAGAGTCGAGCTTGTTGAAAGTGGTGTAACACAATGTTTGGTCGAATAGAACTGTGATTTTATTGAAGTACGAACATGCTTACATCAAACTGAAAACTAGAACTATTTGACAAATTCAAGCTTGGAAATTGTATTAACCTTCGAACTGAACTAGGGAGTTGAACTAGAAGTAATATTTGATGAGGTGAGTAGCGTGCCATGGATGCTTCAACTCTTCCCCATCTGGATGAGCAATCATGTAAGTCCCCTCTTTGATGACTCGAGTAACAATATAAGGACCTTCCCAGTTAGGAGATAGCTTATTCTGTTGGGTTCTCCTTCCTGTTGCTTCGATCTTTCTCAACACATGATCTCCTACTTGGAATGATCTTGTTCTCACTTTCTTGTCGTGGTAACTCTTGGTCTGCTGCTTGTAGTTGACCATTCGTAGGTAAGCAGTATCTCGCTTCTCGTCGATCAGATCTAAGTCGATCAGTCTGTTGATATCATTCTGTTCTTGATCAAAGAATGCCACTCTTGCTGTAGGAAACCTCAACTCGTTTGGAGCCGTGGCCTCGACACTGTATGCTAGAGCGAATGGGGTTTCCCGGTAGGCCCCAGTGGTTGTGCGACCGCCCAAAGAGCAAGGAGGAGTTCGTCCAACCGATTCTTTGCGTCGACCTACCGGCCTGTCTTTAGTGAAGATAGGACGAGCTTATTATTTGCTTCGGCTTGCCCATTTCCTTGAGGATATGCAATGATGATGGCCAATGTTTGACCCTACTCTATTCATTTCTTCTTCGAAGGCTGCGAGAAGCTGTAACCCATTATCTGAAACTATAGCTCGAGGGATCCCAAATCGACACCAGATGAAGTCGTGTATGAAGTTGATGGCGTTCTCCTCTGTGATGCGAGCTAGTGGCTTTGCTTCGACCCACTTGGTGAAATAATCAATGGCGACGATCGCATACTTGCAATTTCCCCTGGCGGGAGGGAAGGGTCCAATTATGTCGACTCCCCACATATCGAACAGCCAAGCAGCGATCACTGGAGTTTGTTCCGTTGTGGGCATTTGAGGTAGGTTGGCAAACCTTTGACATTGGTTACATTGCTGAACAAAGTCATGAGTGTCAGCTCTCATGTGTGGCCAATAATACCCCAAAGTAATCAATTTGTCGGCTAGAGTCCTGGCCCCGGGGTGTCCACCACAAATTCCGCTGTGCACTTCATGCATTAACTGGGTGATCTCCTGAGGGTGAATACACTTCAACAGTGGTCTAGTGTATGATCTCCTGAATAGCATGCCTCCTTGGATAACATATCTTGGAGCCTTCTTCTTGATAGCTCGAGCTTTCTTCTCGTCTTCAGGGAGCTCGCCACTTTCCAGGTATGCTTTCATTTCTTCGATCCAACACTTGTTATAAACCCAGTTCCTCGAAGTGTCCTCCACACACTGAATTTGAACTCTTTCATATGCTGGGCTCTCAAGATAAGAGATGGGCTCTTCATGTGGCTCGTCTGAAGTGGCTAGCTTGGAGAGTAAGTCGACTAACTCATTGTCCTCTCGACCAATCCTTTGAATTTCCCAAAACTCTAAGTCCTTTATCAATTCCTTCACCAGGTCGTAGTATTTGATCATGGTCGAGTTTAGCACCTCATATTCCCCTCTGACCTGGTTGACTATTAGTTGGGAATCACAGTATGCCATAATTTTAGTCGCTCCAAAGCACTTGGCGTACTCGATGGCTGCTACTAATGCTTCATACTCCGCTTGATTGTTGGATGCGTCAAACTTGAACCTTAATGACTCCTCATATACTGTCCCAGACTCTGGCTCGATCAGTACTATCCCAGCTCCACTGACATTCTTTGATGCTGACCCATCTGAATAGACCTTCCAGCAATCGTCGGGTAGAGAAGTGACGACCTGGGACTCTTGTCCTTTTCCCTTAGCTTTTTCTTTTTGAACTCGCACCTCGCTGTCGTCCTTGGTGAATGTAAGCTCGACCAAAAAGTCTGCCAAGGCTTGAGCTTTTAACGCCTTTCGAGGTCGATACTCGATGTCGAATTTCATGAGGGCAATTGACCAATTGAGTAAGCGACCTGAACTCTCTGGCTTGTGCAAAATTCTTCTCAAGGGTGCATTTGTGAGCACCACGATAGGGTGAGCTAAGAAATAAGCTCGCAGCTTCCTTGAAGCTACGACTAGGGCATATGCGACCTTCTCCGCATTGTAATATCTGCCTTCGACTTCTGACAGGGCCTTGCTAACATAGTCTATGGGCTTTTGAAGCCCCTCCTCTTCTCGAACCAGAACTGCTGCAACTGCTTTGTCTCCCACAGATAGATACACGAACAAAATCTCTCCAGTAGTCGGGCTACTCAATAGAGGGGGAGTAGCAAGGTACTCCTTAAGTTGTTGGAACGACGAATGACATTCGGCCGTCCACTCAAAATTTTTCGTCCCCCTTAAAGCCTTGAAGAAAGGGAGAGACCTTTCCGCCGACTTGGATATGAAACGACCTAGGGCTGCCACCCTTCCATTAAGTCGCTGCATCTCTTTGACACTGGTGGGCTCCTGCATGTCGACCAGAGCCTTGATCTTTTCTGGGTTTGCCTCTATTCCCCGTTGTGACACCATAAAGCCAAGAAATTTACCCGCTGCTACCCCAAAGACACATTTGCTTGGGTTAAGTTTCATGTCGTTTGCTTGCAAATTGGCGAACGTTTCCTTTAGGTCGACCACGTGATGTCCGGTCTTTGTTTTGATGACCATATCGTCGATGTAGGCCTCCATGTTTCGGCCAATCTGTGAAGCAAAGACTTTGTTGACCATACGTTGATAGGTCGCCCCTGCATTCTTTAACCCAAATGGCATCATGGTGTAGCAATAGATGCCTCCAGCTGCTTGGAAAGCTGTCTTTACGATATCATCCTCATGCATCTTGATCTGATGATAGCCTGAATAGGCATCTAGAAAGCTGAGGGTGGAGTGGCCAGCAATGGAATCAAGAAGCTTGTCAATTCTAGGGAGAGGATAGCTATCTTTTGGGCAGGCCAAGTTGAGATTGGTGAAGTCGACGCACATTCTCCATTTGCCATTTGACTTCTTCACCATGACCACATTGGCTAACCAGGTTGTATGTGTGACCTCTTTGATTATACCTGCACTCAAAAGTTTTTGTACCTCAGTTTTTATGGCTTCCTCTTTGTCACGAGCGAAGCTTCTTAATTTCTGGGGTCTGGGCTTTATGGTTGGTTTGACCTCCAGTCTATGAACATCGACCTCCTCCTTAATCCCCTTCATATCTTCTACTCGCCATGCAAAGACGTCATTGCTTTCTTTGAGTAGCTCGACGATTTCAAACCTTTCCTCAGGTGACAGCTGCTTTCCAATCTAAATTTTCTGCTCGGGGTAGGAAGGATTTGTAATCACTGCTTCCAACTCGTCCACAACCTCTAGCTCTGGACCATCTCTAAATTGTAGGGTTTCAACGATGATCTCTCTAACCCTCTGTCTTTCTCTGGCCCCCAAGTGGGGAGCTTCCTCAGCAATCATCTCATCCAGCTTGTCTGCAGTCTCACTGGTGGTGGCCCCCGAGTTATTGTCGATCTGGAGGCATAGCTTGCCTATGGAGACTTGGTCGACCATAACTGTATCCGGATCGACCATGGTGGCTTCAGAGTGACGTGTCGACTCAGCCATGACCTCGTCAGGTGAGCGATAGGTCGACTCTTCCACAATGGTGATTGTAGATAGTCGAGTAGTTTTGGTGACTGACTGAGACAGCTTTAGATATCCTTCAGCAATTTCAATCTCCAATTCTCTCTTCTTTCTCTCTCGAAGGACATGATCAAGATATGCTCGAGCTGTGCCTTGTACGCAGCCGACTCCAGCTGTTGTAGGAAATTTAACTCGCTGATGGGGAATCGAGGCCACCATTCCAAGTGCGACTTGACCAGGGACACCAAGTATAGCAGCATAATCACTATTCACATCTATGACAATAAATTTTACCTTGGAAATGACCCTGTGGGGATGCTGGCCTAGGTCGACATCTACTCGATCTGTCCCTTTGCATCGACCCGGTGGTTGGTGAAGCCTTCCAATCTGCCATCATACCTTTCGAGCTGCTCATTTGAGAGACCCATCTCCTGGAATGTCTTATAGAACAGAATATCCTTGTAGACCCCCGTGTCGACTAAGAGCCTGCTCGTCGTACATCCGTCAATGAGTCCTGGGATGACGAGAACTTGCTCTCTAGCCGCCATATTAGTTGCTAGCTCATAAGGATAAAAGCCGATCACCTCATCCCTAACGTGGCTCCTTGGTGGCACATATGGGGCTTTGTTGAGCTGAAAAATCTTATGTTTGATGGCTGTGTTGCTGGCTTGCTCAGTGATGACGCCCAAATTCATCCTAGGTTGCCTTGGCTCCGGATGTCCTCCTGCAGGTCGCTCACCTCCGCCTCCTTGAGGCCTTTTAACATATGCATCGAGCTTTCCCTGTTCGACCATCCTTTGAATTATGCGTTTCAAACTCATGCAATCCTCCGTGGTATGGCCCGTATCCTTGTGATACTCGCAATATTTGATGTTGTCCCTTCTGAACTTATTGGCTGGGTTCATAGGGGCAGGTGGGGCCAGCTCGACCGCATTCATTATTTCAGTTCGACTCACCGTTAGGGGAGTGAAAGCTTCTGGCACTTTCTCTGTCGCCCTGGTTCTGTTTTTACCATTCTTATTATTTCCCCCGTTCTTGGCTGAGTCTTTTTTGTCATCAGCGACCTCAGTTTTGGGTCCTTTCCCATTCTTCTTTTCTTTTCTCTCATCGGCCAATGCCACATTGTAGGCCTTCTCAAATAACTCCTGTCGAGTAGTAACCGTTCGAACTGTCAGCTCGTAGTCCATGTCAGTAGAAGTAATTCCACCCCTGAAACAATTGATAACCTCCCTGTCTGTGAGTTCCTCCTCGATCTTGTCGACCATCTCCTTAAACTTGGTGTAGTAGCTCATTGAGCTTTCATTTTCCCTTGCACCAAGTTGTTGAGATCAGTGACTGTCATTTTTCTAGCTCCAGCGGTCGAGAAGCGTTCCAGGAATTTTGTCCTCATATAAGACCAGGTTGAGATGCATCCTGGCGCCAAACTATTGAACCATGTAAGGGCTGCCCCAGTGAGTGTGCTTGTAAGTGCCTTGCTGTGAATGTGGTGCCCAAATTTTGTGTTGGATTCACGCGAGTTTGAAGACATCCGAGTTATTTGAAAAACGGAGTCGCCACGCCATTTTGATTACCTCAAAACTTTGAAAAAAAGGTTTTATGGGTTCGGAGGTTAAGTTACCCCTTGGGAAGAACGTTTGGCGTTCACCCAAAGTGCCTTGCCGGAGCAAGTCTCCCAAGATTTCAGTAATCGTGCTTGCTTGCGTGCTTTCTTGTGTGCATGTGTTTGAAAATAAGGGGGGAAATGTCCCAAGTTGTCTTCCGGACGTACAAACCATTTATTGGTTGTCGCTCGGGATTCCTTGGAATTTTATGTATTTGGGATTATGATCCCGTCCTCATCTTATGACTTGTGATCATCGCATTTTAACCTCGGGACCCTCGGGACTTGCGTGATCGAGAGAATGACTCTCTTTTGGTCAAAGATGAGGTTCTTTAGAAAAGGAGGGTCCTTAGCCCATCAATCCTACGCTTTAAGACGGTCGAGCTCGTATAGAGGCTTCATACTCTTTCTTAAGCGATAATCGGAGATATAGGGTTCAAGGTGTCCCTTTCTAAAGAAATCGTGAACCTTTAATGGAAGGAACGATGTAAAGATAGGATCTTTTACACCGGTCCGTTCCAAGGTTGGGGGAAAGGGGGAAATGCATGATGAAAAATGACACTTTAATGAAAAGATGACATTTTTAGGTTGCAAATGATGCACTTAGCTTAAAGAAATAATCTTTATTGCAAATGATGCATAAAAATTTGATTTTTATGCAAATGATGCATTTTTGTTGAAAAGATTGGATTTTTATATGCAAATGATGCATAAAAATGACATTTTTATTTGAAAATAGAAGTTTTAGGTGCAAAGAATGCACCTTTATGAAAAAAGACTACATTTTTATGACAAATGAGGTCTTAATGCATGCAAAAAGGGAAAGGGGGTGATAAAGATGTGATCTTTAACTATGAATGCCAAGTCCCAAGCAAGATATATGAATGCAATGAGCAAGTATATCAATTAAAAGCAAGGTTAAGGCGTGCGAGGTTACCAATTGCTTCCTTTGCTTCTTTGGTCGGAGCTAGGAGGAGAGATTGGTCTTGGATCTTCAAGGAGGAGGGAGGGAGCTTCTTGGCCTTCTTCTTCACCTTCTTGAGCCTTCACCAATATTCTTCACGTCTTGGGAGTGGTAGTGTATTGCTATGGATTGTGTGTATTGTTGTTGTGTGTTGAAATGGGTAGAGGAGGGCTCTATTTATAGGCAGTCTGGATAAGGCTAATGAAGCCGTGCGGCCAGAGACCTTGGGCTAATGCAGCCGTGCGGGCTTATCCACAATGACTCAGCATTCTAGAACCATGCAAGGTGGCATTATTCTAGAACCTTCTTCCTAATTAAGAAAAACGTGTTTCTTAATTAGGAAGGCTCCCTTCAGCCCTTAATTTAATTTGGGACTGTTCCAGAACATTTCCGGAACACTAGGAAGGTCCGGGGAATTATCGGGAAACTTACCGAAATTGCCGGGAAATTTAACCGGAAGGCATGAGCCAGATTTGGGTACTTACACTTGCACATCATGTCGTCCTCATGGGAGACAAAGCACATGATGGCCTCCAGATGCTGTATATGACTCTTGGCGTTGGTTGCACCTGATTACTTTTCTAGGACTGGCAATCTGAAACCTGGAGGAGGTCGACAGTCGAGCAAATCCTTTGCCAAGGGTCGAAGAGCAAAGTCTTTGTGCTCGCTCTTTCCAGCACCTTCCTTCTTATCAGCTTCCCACTGTTCGAATTTCTTCTTCCATAGGAGCCACTCCCTAGCATCGGGCCTGTCGTCCCTAGCATGGGAGACATCATTCGACCTCTTCCTCTCATCATGGTGATTTTCTCTCCCAGAATTGGCTCTATGTCTTTCGCTTCTAGGGGGAGTTATCTCTCTGCCCCTCCTGTCCCTATGGGGAGGTGACCTTACTGACTGAGTTGGCGACCTGCGCCTATCGTCTCTCAGTGGCGACCTGCGCCTATCATTCCTGGGTGGCGACCTGCGCCTTGCTTCTCTTACAGGCGACCTGCGCCCATTCCTTTCCCTGTGGGATTGCGACCTTTGTGTTCTGGCCGGGGATCTTCGTAAGCTTCGATTATCCTCTAGTTGTGTTCTCAGATCTGACTGAGCTTCCTGCTCTCTATTCCTGTTGAGACTAGCCCTCAGATCATCACTTGGAACATGAATAGGTGATTGAGGCCACAGTATCATCCTTTGCTCGACATTCTGTCCCACAGTTTCATTTGGCCTAGTGCTCCTAGCATGTTCCCTGTTGGAAACTTGAGAGGGAGCCACCCTCTCTTACCTTCTATCTGCCTGCTCTGCCTCCTCCATTGCTAATAACTCAGCTAGAATCTGAGCTCGCTCCAGCAATATTTCTTTTCTGCTCAGTGGGTTGGATGAGGGACCTGCTCTGTTTTCAGCATTCATTTGTCCAGTTGGACGCTTTGGAGGAGGTGGAGCTCCTTGCCCCTCCATGGGTCGCTTATCTCTCTCCTGTCTGGTAATTTGTTTGTACATTATTCATATGATGAAATCATATTAAATTAGTTTCCTCATTTAAAAATCTAACAAATATTTAAGATTTTCTTATCTTGAAATATAGAGTAGTTCTTATTTTAGAATAAATATAAGCATAATATGAGAAATGGATTTGGAGGGAGTATCTGGGTTGAATAAATAGTAGGAAGTGGGTTGGTTTGGATTTTTAGTATTTTCAATTGAAGGGTAGGCAGGTAATGTCATTATCTTTGTACTTGTCTCAAGTCATACAATGACTTTACAAACTAGCACATTTTCTTATAGGTTCCATTTCTTGAACCGTTTCAACACTTTGATCTATCTCATTCAAAGTATCATATATACACTTCCATGATTTTGACATCAATACTTGATTTCCATTGATTTTATTTTCTTTTGATTTTTATATATATTCAAACTTATTGAATCATATATAACAAACCAATATGCACAATTGTTATGAACATAAATCTTGAAACATAATCCACCATTTAGTAACCAAATTCAATTTCTTTGGTAATTGGACTTGCTACTTTGCGAAACACCCCCACATTAACAAGTGTATGTAGGCTTACGTTTACATACTTCATATGGACATCTCATTGTTTTCTTGAGGAAACCTCTCCAAAAGGTAATTATTTTCCAAAGTATACCCACCCCCACATTTTCGGAGTAGTCCCAAAATTAGTAATAATGTCAATTTTTATTATTAACACCATTTGATCATGATGTACATTGTGGACACTTTGTTTCATTGCTCATGTACAACAAACCCCTTGGGTTGTTTTATGTAAATTTTCTCTTCTAAATCGACATTTAGAAAGGTTATTTACATCCATTTGATGTATTTCATATTCTGCTATGCAGCAATTGCAAATACAACTCTTTATTCTCGTGATGAGAGAATAAGTATAAAAGTAATCAGGGTCTTCATTTTTCTTGTAATCCTCAATTACAAGTCTAGCCTTGTACTCATTGATTGTTCCATCGGTCTTCATTTCCTTTTTGAAAATTCACTTATATGCTAGTGGTTTACTACTCGGAGGTAAATCCACTAGTTTCTAAGTATGATTTTCCAAGATTGAATCAATCTCACTTTTAATGGCCTCTTTCCACAAAGATCCTTCCAAAGAGCTCAATGTCTTTATAACTTTGTGATTCACTTTCTAGCATGGAGGTTAGAAAATCCGGGCCATAGAATTTTCTTATCCTACTTCATTTGCTATGTCGAAGTTATACCTTTTCTTTATCATTCCTCATGATAAGTTTCTTCTTCTTCTATTGAATCATGAATTCGTTTAAATGAGTTTGCCTCATCTCTTAATTTATACGGAATCATATTTTTAAAGAAAGAAGCACTTCATGATTCCATTATTGAATCTTGAATTCATACACAAGAATTCTATAATCACAACTATTGTCAGCATACCCAACCATATGCAATCAATAGTATTTAGTGTAACATATATACAAACTACATTTAATTGTGTTTTATCACTACCTCCTTATTAAGTTGGTTTCCAACTTTTTCTTTAAAGAGATAAGATTAAATATTTTGCTCTTAAGCAAATATTGATAAATGTAATAATTTACATATTACCACCATGTGTTTGAATGATATTCACATCATAAGCATCAGTATGCTTTAATTATATTTTTTCAAGCACATATCACATTTTCTTTGAATTCCTTTTTAACGTAAGGAATATGATCTAACTAACGAGACTTATTCTCATTATTGATCACTAATTCAACTCATCGGTTGATACAATTCCATTTCATTCATTTAAGCATCATGAATATCATCCTTGATGATATCATGTTTGACATTCAAATCAAGTTTGACTTTCCAAATAAGCTTGACTTTTCAAACCAAGTTTGACCAACTTATCTTAGAGTTTAAGCATTTCAATTTGCTTCAACTTCTTCTCCAAAGCTCTATTCTCTTTTTCAACACAAAGACGAATAGCAAAAACCTTAACTTTCATTTATATGTGAGGTAATTCTTGAAATCTTTTCAAGTGTGAAACAATTTCTCAATTATTGCCATCACTTGAGAATTTCACTCAACATCATCCATTCGGTATGGTTCTCATGAAAGACCATTTTCAATTCTTTCATTTAACTTTTCATGGTTTATGAAGTCCACTATTTTAAAATCAAGAGCAAGACTTATAATGAAGTTCATTTCAGTCGCATTCTCAGATTTATTATTTATAGTTCAAAGACTCTCATAATTATTTCACCATTTTCTAGGTACTATATATGTTATATAACGAATTCGACAATCCGTTAAGTATATAATTCCAAAAAAAAAATCTCATGCTTCAACCGCACTCATGGATTAAACATCCGTCTTATTTTCACTCAACTTTATAGATTCTTCCTTAAGAAACCTCACAAGTTTAAGGGTGGTCAAGTAGAACATCTATTGTTGTCATCACTTAAAGTCGAGGCAAACAAAATTTTCTAACTTCTCATTATGTGAGTCGGAATACTTGAAACAACCACATCCCATTGAAGATTTTTCTACACACAAGGAGCCTTCCCCAAAACATTGGATTTAATTTTTCAACTATTAAACACCAAATTGTAACTTTGTTGTTACCAATAGAGCTCTCTAATATAATTAGAGAATTCATCCAAAAATAAATTGTAATTCATTAGGGGAATTATCACAATTTATTTCTTATAACAAACCATATTATAAACCTCTAAATTTGTTTAATAAAATTATAATTGGAGGTTAACTATTCAAAAATTTTAAAGGTCTCATCTTGGAGTACCTCTAAATTAGAGAAATTACCTTCTCATTCACCAATACACAATTTCTTTTAGAATTTATACTTCTAAATATTTGTGTCATTTGTCATCAACAATAGGATTTAACTACTTCCTTTAAGAATTCATATTATTTTTAATCATTTGACATTAGTCACCCATTTCAATTATAGGTTTTAACAACTTCTCCCAAGAAGCCCTATACTTTAGTCCTTGTGATATATGTCAATCTTCACAACAATAGAATTCAACAACTTCTTTTAAGAAGCTCTATTGTTTTAATCATTGTGACTTTTGTCACTATTGACAATAATAGGCTTTAACAACTTCTTTCGAGAAGCCCTATCATCTTTGTCAATACATCGTATAAACAATGCAACGTTAAAGACTACATCTTTATCCGTTCATCTTCTCAACTTAGTTCAAAAGAACTTTTTATTTATAAAATGCAACGTTAAAGACTAAATCTTTACCCGTCCATCTTCTCAACTTAGTTTAATGAACTATTCAATTTTTCTCAACATGATTCTTGTGAATCATAAGAACGTTAAATACGATATCTTTAACCGTTCATTTTCTCTATTTAGTTCAATCGAACTTTTCAATTTTTCTCACTATGATTTTCATGAACCATAAGAGATCTATCATTCATTGTATAAACACTAGAAGTGGCATCACCACAACTATTTTACACAATGATTGCAACATCCTTGATGTTCATCCGTAAGTCAATACATCATTACTTCTTTCAGAAACTGCTCTGTTCCGAAATTTATATATTAATATCTACATAATAAAATCCGATCTCCACCGTTCAGAATCTTCTCTTATGTGTCATGAATATGCACACCAAATTTCAGTTCGATCCAACGGTTAAAGAAAAGGGAAAATAATTTTTACCACAGACGGTCACTGAAAAAATGTGCTGAAATTTTCTTCCGTCTCGTCCACCGTTTTCCAATTCTTTTACCTCTTTCTTTGATTACCGCTCCACCGGATTTCCAAATCTGTAATTCTTTCTCAAATAGGGAATTAGTCTTAAGATTGTTAGACAAATCTAAACAATCGAGCACAAAAGAAAAAGAATTACAGTAAAATTGAAATACAATATACAACATAAAAATTAACAAAGGAAAAACCATAAGTCGTCTTCTTGAATTTGTTTGAATCCGAGCCGTGTTAGACACTCTCCTTAAGACTAATTCGCCCCCTCACTACGAGTGCTCAAGGTCTTCAATGGACGTTAGTCTCCCAGGATAGAACGAATGAACCGGAACAACTTTGCACTTAAGTTTTTCGGCGAATTTTCCTATGCTTAGACAAAATCACCATGGATATTTCTCTAGGAGGCCAAAGGAAGAAGATAACAAATTGTAAGATGGAGGTGGAGAAATGATGGAAAAGGAAAATCAATTTTCATTATTGTGGGTCTCTCTACTTATAGCTCCACTAACTCTCCCATGAATACCCAATTAATCTTAGTATTAATATGAGACTCATTACTTTCTATTCAAGAAGTTTAATACCAAACTTTGTAACCCCAAATTCCAAAGTAATGATCCATATTAATCTCTCAATTAATCTAGGAATTATGAGATATCAATAGTGGTGTTAACTTCTAAAAGTTACACTTTAACCCACTTACTTTGAGCTATCATATCTTTCTCATTCAATACCAAATTGGACATCTAGATATTTCATTTTCATGTTCTCACAACGTGGAATATGAACCCACACTAATTTTTGTTAAACGACAAACGATTCATGTAAGAAAAATACACAATTTTTTTCACATATAACGAATTTCTCCAACGAATTGTTAGACAAATCTAAACAATCGAGCACAAAAGAAAAAGAATTACAATAAAATTGAAATACAATATACAGCATAAAAATTAACAAAGAAAAAACCGTAAGTCGTCGTCTTGAATTTGTTTGAATCCGAGCCGTGTTAGACACTCTCCTTAAGACTAATTCGCCCCCTCACTACGAGTGCTCGAGGTCTTCAATGGACGTTAGTCTCCCAGGATAGAACGGATGAACCGGAACAACTTTGCACTTAAGTTTTCTGGCGAATTTTCCTATACTTGGATAAAATCACCATGGATATTTCTCTAGGAGGCCAAAGGAAGAAGATAACAAATTGCAAGAGGGTGGGTGGAAAGATTGATGAAAAAAAAATATTCTAGCTTCTTGTTGTGGGTTACTCTCATCTAGCTCCACTAAAAGTCCTAGAATTTTATATGAAGGTCCTTTCAATTTGTAACCCCAAGACTCTTGGACTGTATCCAATTAATCCCTTAATAATTTGGATTTATGGAACCTCAATAGTTTGATGAAGTTTCAAAAGTTACACTTTCAACCCACCAACTTTGAGCTATCATATCTTTCTTATCCAATGCCAAATCGGACATCTAGATATTTTATTTTCATGTTCTCACAACGTGGAACATGAACCCACAATAATCTTTGTCAAACGACAAACGATTCATATAAGGAAAATACACATTTCCTTCACATATAACGAATTTTCCAAAAATCCCCCACATGAAGGAAATTGATGACGAGTTTGGTGATAGAGTCCGGCAGATGAAAACTTGCATACGATTGGTGTGGGAATGCCCATTGAACCTTCCCTCGTACAAGCATATTTACTCTACTCGCAAGTCGGTAGACGCAATGTCCTTGAACCGTTATGCTTTTTGTGTAGCCGATCATATACTTGACACAAGTAACGTCCTAACATAGTTTAATTCTCATAGTTATGTTCATTCATGGCCCTGAACAGTTTGCCTGATTCTGTGAGAGGGTCTAAGAATTGAGCCTCACACAATTCTCCTTTTAGCGGCCCCACTTCTCTCTCACATAGGTGATTTCTTAAAGGTAACCCGTATTACCCCGCTCGAATTTTCGACGCGTAAGAATCATTAAAAGCCATAAGCTTATCCTTATCCTTTCGGGATGTCACTAACAGGAATGGACTTGGGGTTGGTTCCCCCACAGTGACGCTGCAAGTCTTTTAACAGTTAGGTTGTCCCATTGAATCTAGTTCTTGGGATCTCCAGTCATCTAGATTGGATTTTCCATTGTGTTTAACTTTTAAGAGGTTTACGTCTCATTCCCCTCATCGAACTTTCAACTAACTCTCTATTTAACCCTTTGGTTAACGGATCCGTTTATCATTTGACTTCACATTGTCAAATTAGTTGAGAGTAGTTGTTTAATGGTATTATGTCTTAGACATAAATGTCTAGACTACCATTACACACATTGATATATGTGTGTAATGGTAGGGGATTACCAGACGGGAGGAGAGATAAGCGACCCATGGAGGGGCAAGGAGCTCCACCTCCTCCAAAAAATGATATGTTAACTAAATAAAATTCTAGTTAATTTGATCTGTTGATTCAAATTCAAGAAAAACTAATAGACTTGCTATTAAACAAGTCATTAGGTGGATAGTCTTGAAATTTTTGAAATGATCAATATGAAATAGCTGAGATTTAAATGAATTTGAGTTAACAATTATCAAATGGATAAAGCTTGTGTTAGCAAGATGGTATATTGCTAAAGTCAATTTATGATTGAAAAGACATATAGCAATATGTGTAATGGTAGTATAGACATATATGTCTAAGACATAATACCATTTGAGAACTACTCTCAATTAAATTGACTATGTGAAGTCAAATGAAAAACAGATCCGTTAGCCAAAGGGTTAATAGAGAGTTAGTTGAAATTTCGATGAGGGGAATGAGACGTAAGCCTCTTAAAAGTTAAACACAGCGGAAAATCCAATCTAGATGACTGGAGATCTCAAGAA
Organism: Adenophora triphylla var. japonica; assembly: GCA_022495995.1. Classification (NCBI taxonomy): domain Eukaryota; kingdom Viridiplantae; phylum Streptophyta; class Magnoliopsida; order Asterales; family Campanulaceae; genus Adenophora; species Adenophora triphylla. The sequence continues at coordinate 93,200 of JAFEMH010005714.1, forward strand.
CTAGATTCAATGGGACAACCTAACTGTTAAAAGACTTGCAGCGTCACTGTGGGGGAACCAACCCCAAGTCCATTCCTGTTAGTAACATCCCGAAAGGACAAGGATAAGCTTATGGCTTCTAATGATTCTTACGCGTTGAAAATTCGAGCGGGGTAATAGGGGTTACCTTTAAAAATCACCTATGTGAGAGAGAAGTGGGGCTGCTTCGAGGAGAATTGTGTGAGGCTCAATTCTTAGACCCTCTCACAGAACCAGGCAAAATGTTCAGGGCCATGAATAAACATAGCTATGAGAATTGAACTATGTTAGGACGTTACTTGTGTCAAGTATATGATCGGCTACACAAAAAGCATAATGGTTCAAGGACATCGCGTCTACCGACTTGCGAGTAGAGTAAATATGCTTGTACGAGCGAAGGTTCAATGGGCATTCCCACACCTATCGTATGCACGTTTTCGTCTGCCGGACTATATCACCAAACTCGTCATTAATTTCCTTCATGTGGGGGATTGTTAAAAAAATTCGTTATATGTGAAGGAAATTGTGTATTTTCCTTACATGAATCGTTTGTCGTTTGACAAAGATTATTGTGGGTTCATGTTCCACGTTGTGAGAACATGAAAATGAAATATCTAGATGTCCAATTTGGTATTGGATGAGAAAGATATGATAGCTCAAAGTAAGTGGGTTAAAGTGTATCTTTTAGAAGTTAACACCACTATTGATGTATCATAATTTCTAGATTAATTGAGGGATTAATATGGATCATTACCTTGGAATTTGGGATTACAAAGTTTGGTATTAAACTTCTTGAATAGAAAGTAATGAGTCTCATATTAATACTAAGATTAATTGGATATTCATGGGAGAGTTAGTGGAACTATAAGTAGAGAGACCCACAATAATGAAAATTGATTTTCCTTTTCCATCAATTCTCCACCTCCCTCTTACAATTTGTTATCTTCTTTCTTTGGTCTCTTAGAGAAATATCCATGATGATTTTGTCCAAGCATAGGGAAATTCGCCGAAAAACTTAAGTGCAAAGTTGTTCCGGTTCATCCGTTCTATCATGGGAGACTAACGTCCATTGAAGACATTGAGCACTCGTAGTGAGGGGGCGAATTAGTCTTAAGGAGAGTGTCTAACACGACTCGAATTCAAGCAAATTCAAGACGACGACTTACGGTTTTTTCTTTGTTAATTTTTATATTGTATATTGTATTTCAATTTTATTGTAATTCTTTTTCTTTTGTGCTCGATTGTTTAGATTTGTATAACAATTACAACGTTAACTTATTAATCGGGTGGCGCATAGTAACATCGTGGGCCGTTGGGCCTTCACTTGTAATAAAACTGTTATGATATCATTTTAAAATTTGAGGTTTCACCTTAAAATTAATTGGTGATAAGGGCAGTGACACATGATTTTTATATATTATAGGTAAGGTTTGTCAATTGATGTGGGGTACTAACACGCCCCATCACCCGTAGAGGTTTTTGCCAAATATTACAACGTGTACTTATTAATCGGGTGGGGCGTAATAACATTGTGGTCCGTTAGGACTGGTCGTGTAAAGAACCTGGTGTGCTCTGATACCATATTAAAATTCGAGTTTTCATATTAAAATCAATTGGTGTTAAGGAAAGTGCACCAAAATTTTTATATATTATATGCAAGGTTTGTCATTTCTAATATATTTCTAATATGATGGGATAATATCTCTAATCTAATCAGTGATCAGCGAGAGGATCGGGGTGCATGTGTATATAATTGATGCCTTGAAAATGGATTTGGACCCGTGTGGTGTTTTAGTGATTCATGTGATTTTCGTAATGTAACACTCCTTTCTCATAATATCATAATAATAAGTAGATTTTTTTTAAAAAAAAATAGATTTTTAATAATAAGTGTTAGCAGCTAATTTACCAAATTATATAAAAATAAATTTAATTTGTTTGTACATTATTCATATGATGAAATCATATTAAATTAGTTTCCTCATTTAAAATTATTCATATGATGAAATCATATTAAATTAGTTTCCTCTTTTAAAAATCTAACAAATATTTAAGATTTTCTTATCTTGAAATATAGAGTAGTTCTTATTTTAGAATAAATATAAGCATAATATGAGAAATGGATTTGGAGGGAGTATCTGGGTTGAATAAATAGTAAGAAGTGGGTTGGTTTGGATTTTTAGTATTTTCAATTGAAGGGTAGGCAGGTAATGTGGTTGGGATGGAGTATGTATGTTTGTTTGCTTGTGTATTTTAAAAGTTTAAATGAGATTGAACAAGTGAGCAGAGTGGACAGTGATCTGTTTGTTTATTGATGTCAGAGTTAGTAGAATTATTTAAATTGGGAGCGGCAATTTGTCAAAAGGGCATGTGGAATTCGAAGCCTCTTTTGATTCTGTTGGAATAGAGGATCAATTGGGTTAGACATCGAAGCAAGGGGGAGAAATTCGTCAGAGGTTGCTGGAGTCAAGAGCGGCCGCGCTAGTGATGTGCGCGACCGCGCTCTTGTACCGTAACTGATGCTCGGGGGAATTTCTTCGAGGGCGACCGCGCTGAAAGGGAGGGCGACCGCGCTGAAGGGCCGAGGCTGGGCGTTGGAGTTACTGGATGGTAGCGCGACCGCGCTTGGCATGAGGGCGGCCGCGCTGGGCCCGTTTTCAGCAGTTCGGGATTCCTTGTTTGTCTAGGGTTTGGTTAGTTTCCTAGGTCATATATAAAGCAAAGTTTCGCCTCTTTTCTCATTGTAACACAAATTCTACATACATAGTGCAAGATCCTGGCTTGGTAGTGCCCCCAGACGTAGCCAATCAAATTGGTGAACTGGGTTAACAATTTCTTGTGTCTTTTCTGTATTTTTTGATTTCTTGTGCTTTGTTTGTGTGCGATAATTATTCTTGTGATTTGCTTGGGTAGTGGAGGGCCATATTCACAACAACTGGTATCAGAGCTTTTGGTTCCAAGATCAAGGGAGTTGTTCCAAGCAATCAAGAATGGGCAAGGACAAACAGGCGGTTGAGAAATTCGATGGGTCTGACTACGGATATTGGAGGATGCAGATTGAGGATCTTTTGTACAACAAAGACCTCTATAAGCCTCTGAAGGGTGTCAAACCGAAAGATGAAGATCAGGAAGAATGGGAACTCATGGATCGGAAAGCCCTAGGGGTGGTCAGATCTACTTTGTCAAAGTGGATTGCAAAGACTACCAAGAAGGCGACAACCACCAAGGAGCTATTGGATTATCTTACTGAGAGATTTGAAACTCCATATGCTGCAAATAAGATTGATTTGATACGTAAGATGGGTAGTCTCAAGATGCAAGAGGGAGGATCCTTGGCTAAGCACATCGATGAGTTTATGGATGTTATAGACTCATTGACAGCGGTGGAGATCATGTTCGATGATGAGGTTCATGCGTGTTTGTTGCTAGCTTCTTTACCAGCAAGTTGGAGCGGAACGGTGACTGCGATCAACGCTTCAGCAGGTAAGAAGAAATTGAAGTATGATGACGTTAAAGACTTTCTTTTAGCCGAAGAAAATCGAATGAAGAAGTTGGGGACATCGAGTTCTTCGGGATCGGCTTTAGCTACTACTAGCAAGGGGAAGCCGGGTACTAGCAAACAAGGAAGAACCGAATCTAGGGAGAACGTGGTGAGTGGTAAGGGCAAGACCGGGGAAACCAAAGACAAACCAAAGATTGCAAAGGGATCTGTTCAGTGCTATCATTGTAAGGAGTTGGGACACTTCAAGAGGGATTGTCCAAATCGTAAGGAAAATCAGGTGAATGTGACAGTCGAAGGTGATGATGTACTGGTTCTGAGTGTTAGTAGTGCACTAGAATCATGGGTGCTGGATTCGGGGGCATCATTCCACTCTTGCGGGCACAAGGAAGAGATGGAGAATTACACTTCCGGTGATTTCGGTAAGGTCTATCTGGCGGATGGCGAGCCTTTGGAAATCAAGGGGAAGGGGGATGTCAGAATAGGAACATTGGACGGGAAGGTCTTACATCTGAACGGGGTCAGACACATTCCGGGTTTGAAAAAGAACCTACTTTCAGTTGGGCAGTTGGACGAAGAAGGTTACAAGGTGACATTCGGCTGCAGGAACTGGGTTATTACCAAGGAGGATTGTGAGATCGCTCGGGGTAATAAGGAGGGTACATTGTATTTGGCGAATAACACCAAGGATAGTATCGCGGTGGCAGCAGCCAAGGGTGATACGGATTTGTGGCACTGTCGATTGGGTCACATGAGTGAGACGGGGATGAAGGTGCTTTGTTCAAAGGGACTACTACCGGGTTTGAAGACAGTCAACGTGGGGATCTGCGAGGATTGTATGTTTGGCAAACAGGGGAGAAATAATTTCTCGAGGACAGGTAGGGGTTTGAGGGAAGCAAAGTTGGAATTGGTTCACACGGACTTGTGGGGGCCATCTCCGGTTACGTCTCTGGGTGGTGCGTCATATTACATGACTTTCATTGATGATTCTACAAGGAAGGTCTGGGTTTATTTCTTGAAGGGGAAAGATGAGGCTTTCGAGGTGTTCAAGAAGTGGAGGGCCTTGGTGGAAAATCAGAAGGGACTTAAGCTTAAGTGCTTGAGATCAGACAATGGTGGGGAGTATGAGCTTTGTGAGTTTAGGGAATATTGTGCTGCGAATGGTATTCGTATGGAGAAGACTCCAAACCGGACACCACAACTCAACGGGGTAGTAGAGAGGATGGACAGAACATTGAATGAGCGGGCTAGAAGTATGAGATTGAAGTGTGGACTTCCGAAGACGTTTTGGGCATATGCAGTTGACACGGCGGCTTTCTTGATCAATCGGGGACCATCGGTACCATTGGGGAATGGAATTCCAGAGGAAGCTTGAAGTGGCAAGCAGGTAAATCTGTCCTTTCTTTGCATATTTAGCTGCGTTTCTTATGCTCATGTTGATTCTGCTGAGAGAACTAAATTAGATGCAAAATATGTTAAGTGTACGTTTATTGGGTATGGCGGGGATGACTTCGGGTATAAGTTTTGGGATGACCAAAACCATAGAATTATTCGTAGTCGAGATGTGGTATTCAATGAACAGGTATTATACAAGGACAGAAAGGGGGCATCTGATGACACTAGTTCGGAACCGGAAATTGTAGAGGTGGATATTCCAAACTCGGGTGGGAGCAGAACGGTTCATGATGACCATGGTCAGGAGGTCACTGAAGATGAACCACGTACTCCGGAATCGGATATTCCGCTGCGTAGATCCAACAAAGTTGCGTGGATCGCCCGACAGTATACTCCATCCAATTATTATTTGCTGTTGACAGATAATGGGGAACCGAAATGTTATGCGGAGGCTGTTCGTAGTGCACTTTGTAACAAGTGGAAAGCTGCGATGGATGATGAGATGGACTCATTGAAGGCCAACAAAACTTGGGAGTTGACTGAACTACCTAAGGGGAAGAAGGCACTGCATAACAAGTGGGTTTACAGGATCAAGGAGGAAGCAGACGGTAGCAAGCATTACAAGGCAAGACTGGTTGTAAAAGGGTTTCAGCAAAAGTACGGTATTGACTACACCGAGGTATTCACTCCGGTTGTGAAGATGACCACTATCAGAATGGTTCTGGGGATAGTAGTGGCAAACAACTTGTTGCTTGAACAGATGGATGTGAAGACAGCCTTTCTTCATGGGGACTTGGAGGAAGAGATCTACATGGTACAGCCAGAGGGTTACTTGTCTAAGGGTAGAGAGGAGCTAGTTTGCAGATTAACTAAGAGCTTGTATGGCCTTAAACAAGCTCCTAGGCAGTGGTACAGAAAGTTTGATGGGTTCATGCACGACATTGATTTTATCAGATGTGAAGCGGATCATTGTTGCTACTTCAAGAACACGGACAATGGGTACATTATCTTGCTGTTATATGTGGACGACATGCTAATAGCGGGCTCTAGCAGTAGAGAGGTAAACAGATTGAAGACTCAGTTGTCAGAACGGTTCGAGATGAAGGATTTGGGAGAGGCCAGGAAAATCTTGGGCATGCATATTGATCGGGATAGGGAGTCGGGCAAGTTGGTTCTTTCACAAGCAGAATACGTTGAGAAAGTCTTGACAAGGTTTTGTATGGAAGAGGCGAAGCCAACAGGGACGCCATTAGGTTTGCATTTCAAGCTATCCGAGAAGGACTCACCTAAGGGCAAGGAGGAGCGTGACAAGATGGAGAGAACTCCATATGCTTCAGCAGTGGGGAGTCTCATGTATGCAATGGTGTGTACAAGGCCGGACATTGCGCATGAAGTGGGAGTAGTCAGCCGGTTTATGGGCAATCCAGGAAAGCAACATTGGGAAGCGGTTAAGTGGATCCTACGTTACTTGAAGGGTACTGCTGGTAAGGCTCTGTGTTTCTCGAGCAAGGAAGTGGTGTTAGCGGGTTATGTTGATGCGGACTTGGCATCAAGTGATCTTGATAAGAGGAGAAGTACTACGGGTTATGTGTTCACATTGGGTGGTACGACAATCTCCTGGGCTTCTAAATTGCAGAAGATCGTGGCGCAGTCAACTGAAGAAGCAGAATATGTGGCAGTGACAGAGGCGAGTAAAGAGATAGTATGGTTGCAGAACTTCTTGGGTGAACTTGGGAAGACGCGAAGTGGTAACGTTCTCTACAGTGACAGTCAGAGTGCAATACATTTGGCTAGAAATCCGGCGTTTCATTCGAGGACGAAGCACATTGAAATGAGGTTTCACTACATCAGACATCTCTTGGAGGAGAAGATCTTGAGGCTAGAGAAGATATTGGGATCGGAGAACCCGGCTGACATGTTGACAAAGGTTGTGAACCTTGAGAAGTTGAAGCTGTGCAAAACTTCAATTGGGCTCGGAGAATAGAAGGGGAGGATGGCACTACCATGATCGAGGTGAGCACTAGGAGGACACCAAGGCTGAGTTGAAGAACGGATACGGGGCTTATATGTGTGGTTGATCTCTAGGTGGGAGATTGTTGGGATAGAGGACCAACCGGGTTAGACATCGAAGCAAGGGGGAGAAATTCGTCAGAGGTTGCTGGAGTCAAGAGCGGCCGCGCTAGTGATGTGCGCGACCGCGCTCTTGTACCGTAACTGATGCTCGGGGGAATTTCTTCGAGGGCGACCGCGCTGAAAGGGAGGGCGACCGCGCTGAAAGGGAGGGCGACCGCGCTGAAGGGCCGAGGCTGGGCGTTGGAGTTACTGGATGGTAGCGCGACCGCGCTTGGCATGAGGGCGGCCGCGCTGGGCCCGTTTTCAGCAGTTCGGGATTCCTTGTTTGTCTAGGGTTTGGTTAGTTTCCTAGGTCATATATAAAGCAAAGTTCCGCCTCTTTTCTCATTGTAACACAAATTCTACATACATAGTGCAAGATCCTGGCTTGGTAGTGCCCCCAGACGTAGCCAATCAAATTGGTGAACTGGGTTAACAATTTCTTGTGTCTTTTCTGTGTTTTCTGATTTCTTGTGCTTTGTTTGTGTGCGATAATTATTCTTGTGATTTGCTTGGATAGTGGAGGGCCATATTCACAACATATTCGATGGAAAAAAGTGAATTAATAGAATAGTCAATGAATTGAGTTCTTGAAGAAATTGAAAAGGAATGAAAAGTGGTCAAAACTCATGTTTGGTTGACATGGAATGGAATGAAATTTTCATTTCATTTCTTCAATAATATTGTTTGGTTTGAAAATAAAAATTATAGGAATGAAATGAAAACATATAAAATGTCCAATTTGCCCTTCTTTCATAAAATTAATATGTTTTATTTTTTTGGGAGAGGGGGGGGGGTTGGGGGGATAGTCAGGGGAGTTACAAAAAATGAGTAATTTTTTTTTGAGATGGGGGTGGGTGGGATAGGCAGGGGAGTTACAAAAAATGAGTAATTTTTTTTTGGTGGGGGGGGGGGTGGGGTGGGATAGGCAGGGGAGTTACAAAAAATGAGTAAAATATTTTTTTTTTGGGGAGGGGGGGTTGGGGGCGGGGGGTGGGTGGGGTAGGCACGGGAGTTACAAAAAATGTGTAAATTTTTTTTTTGTTTTGAGGGGGGGGGTGGGTGGGGTAGGCAGGGGCAGGGGGTGATTTGGGTTGGAGGGGTATTTTGGTCATAAAATTTTGTAAAAATTCATTGAAATGGAATGAAATTCATTTCCATCCAATTTCGGAAGGAATAAATTTCTTTTAAAAAAATGAATCAAACATACTCAATCAAAAAGTCAAAAGGAATTGTCCATTCCATTCCCCCACTTTTCCTCACTTTACCACGAACCAAACGGGACCTAAGTAAGCAAGATGGAATCGAGTAAGGGCAACTCCAATATTTGTAAATTTTGATACCTATAAATATTGTTGGGTATCCATATTATAAATTCTTTCTATTATTTGATTTGATTTATATCATAATTCATTTTATTTTATATGGATTTTAGAACTTTATATATGAAGTTTTATACTTCAAATTTTAGTTAATTCAATTTTCTATAGATGGTGTTACTTAAACTTAAAATAGATGGCTCTTTAATATTGTCTCTATACATGTCCAACTGATTTATTACATATGTGGTCAACAACACTCTATGCGGTCGATTACACTCTCAAAGCTGATCATAAAGGACCTCAATACACGTGGACGACCACACTACTTAATAGATCTTACTTACAGGTAAGAAAAGGAACATATATTAGTCCGTATTGTGGGTCTACGTGTTACAAAAGGCGAACATCCTCGTTCCAAAACATTCACATAGATCCTTAGGCAGACATCGAAAAGGGGACGAAAATAGTCTATTTACCTTTACAATATTCCAGAACGTATCATAGTGTATAAGCCAAATGAATATTTTGAAGAAAAAGACAAGTCATTGATATAATTGTCTCTGACTACAACTCATAGTTAACACAAATTAAACCATTACAAAATTCAAATTGAGAATTTCTAAAAGGTGATAGTTGTTGTCATTCGTACAAAGACTTACCAAATTTCCACCAACCTTCACAACATGAAAACAAAAAGGAAATGTGCTTCAATCAGACATTAACGACACATTTTCCTTAATGTATATCCATTAAAGATTTTCAACCACTACTTGACCACACAAGAATATAAATAAACCTTGTATTCAAATCATGAAGATTGCTAGAGATATTGCTATTGAAATCTTCAATAAGTTTTGAATCTCATACCCAGATTTCCAGAATTGCTTAAATATTCAAACAGTTCATCTTCAAGCCGTCAAGAAATATTCCTTACCTAGATCTCTCAAGCCTTGTGACCACAATAAGATTTATCAAGCTATAAATTATAAAGAGCTCTTGATTATTAAACACACATACCTCTTGGATTCAATACTATATATTATGTCACTTGGGAAACACTTATTTTAGTATATGATTTTCTTTATAGAATAAATGGTTAGATTTGAAATTGTGATTACTTTGTAATCTTTGTATCAGCTCCTCAAAGATCTAATACTATCTGCACTTAAAATATTCAAGACTAATCATCTTGGTAGAGATCGTAGATCATTTACGATTGAACCCCTTCTAATAGCTTGTTCACGCTTTCTGCATTTTATTCTAGTGTCCATATTATTACTTATTATTTCTTGTGTTTGATCTTTACAGGTATCCAACAAAATTGTGAATTGTATTTATATTTGAATTTTGCCTTATGATGGAGGAAAACCCCACTCGTAATAAAGCCTAGCAAGTGAACTAGTTGTCGAAATAGTAATATTCACTTAGCAAGGGTTGAATCCACAGTGATTTGTGTATTCCACAGTTTGATTCTCAACAATTAAACAAGAAATTAAAAGACTTGGCATTTTGGTTTTGAATTGACTAATTTACGAAAATAATTTAAAGCAATTAAACTAGGAAAACAAGTAAACAAGAAGAATTCCAATTATGAGAAGGATTTACAGGTTGGACTTTCATAATACCATCACTCTATGCTAATTTTCCATAAATAAAGATTTCAATCTCATTATTGGGTTTATTCACGAAAGTTATGATTGGGACGGTTCGGTCACCAGATTGAAATCATATGATTATCTTTATATTATTTATTCTATTACGGCTAAATAACATGCTAAGAACGAGTTTATCACTTAAGAATTATATGAACCTAGATTCCTTTAAATTCTATTCGGCTTCAATTGGATCTATCCGACAAAGTAATGGTTAAAGTATTGATCACCCAAGATTAATGATCCAATCAATACCCAAATAGTTGAAGAGCCAAGATTATCTTAACATAAAATTGCAACTCTAAAACCTTGCATTAAGAATACTTTGATGAACTATAATAAGATAGAATGAAAGAATTAAATCATAGCATAAAGATCTGGTATTGTTTTACATCCAACCTATGAATAGAGACTTTATCTACTTATAATTATATGAACAATATAAAGAAATAAAGAATATAAGAACCTTGATCTTAGGTATTAATCTTGTTTATAACTTGAAAAAGGGTCTTAAAAAATGTTAAAGATAAAAAATTATGGCTAAAGGCGTTGTTTATATACTAGGGTGAAAAATTAGGAAACTAGATCAAAATCCAAAGCTAAAAAGGAGTTGGAAAGCTGCTGGAATTCTGCCATAGAATAGGATTCTGGCTTTAGCCACGGATTTTGCCAGGGAAAAGGGGTGGGAGACTGCCCTAATGGTTTTGTACAGCCTCCCTCTTGCTCTGAGTACTTGGGCGGTCACCCTCTCCTTTGTGTGCGCTCGCCCTCCTTCGTGTTTACCTGACTTGTATCTTTTTTGACAAACTTATGTAGGTCATAAATTCTTCATACAGACTACAACGAGTACTATCCAATGGTCATGAATTCTCAAGGTCATCTCAACTTTGTCCTTCTGTAAATTCCATTCCTTCCTCCTTTATCACTCTGCTCTCGATCGTTCCTTTTGTATTCATCAAAATCATATTCCGCGACTTTCTTCTTTCATTCCCTATGCTTATAAACACTCCAAAAAGCCATCAAAAACACCCAAGGTTGAGCTTCAAATAGTTCTAATGATACATCATTTGGATGGGTGAAAATACATCCATCAAATACCCCAAAACTTATTTTTTGCTCGTCTTCAAGTAAAACAACAAAACTAAAAACAAAACTAAAACTACTAAAACAAAAGAAAATATTTTTGGGATGTTCAAATCATATAAAGGGTTGTCCGCCAAACAAGTCTTAGAATTTTACAACACACATAATATACAAGAGTTATTATAAACATAAGATTACACTTACATTAATGCATCTAACTTATAAATCTCCACCACATAATGAAATATGAATGAATAATGGGAGATCATCATCACCAAAGTAAGATATTTTATAGGGTCACTTGTGTCATGCTCTAAATAAGATGAAAATTCTTGCACAAGGACACTCATATGCATGTTTGAAGACAATTGTCAACTCGGCTACTCTTTAGGGATCAAATATGGCTTCATTGCTTGTAATGTTTCGCAAAAATCTCGTCTAGGTTCACGGTTACAAACAAAGATAAGGACATACAAAGTCAATCAAGTGAAACTATAAAGTCTTCAAAATATTTCCTTACTTGAGTGTATCCCTCCGCTCACCCATGCCAAGCCATATCTCAACCCCTAAACTTATGACTTTACATACTTTCGCACATGAGGTTGATCACCTTCTTTTCATGCTCATTTTCCACTTTAACATAAGAGATAGCAAGACTTTTCATATTTTTCTTCATATTTTCTTTGCTTTGCATTTACATATAGATCAGAAAGAATATTATACATTCAATACATTGCACATGCCCCTCTTTTCATACAATACATGACCTTTTTCTTTTCTTTTGTTGACCTATTTCCATTAAAGCCCTTTATTTACAATCACAACCCATAATTTCCCAATCCTTCCCTAGTTTCACTTTCTTGAAAATGTGAGAAAATAGTGTATAATTTTAAAGGGTAGGATAATGTAGGTCCAAATGATGGTGAATGGCGGTGTAAGATAACCTTTCACTTTGTGAGAGATTCCATTATTTTTAAAGCTCAAAAGGGGTTCTAGCGGAAATTTTATAAGTTACGAGAAAGTTAAAGGCTCACAATAGGGTTTAAAAAAATAGCCATATATCACTTCCCGAGTAGCCTATTTGATGATTTATTGACAATCATGCAAACTTGTTTAAGGGTCCCCGAAAATGTCAAATTGATCCTATAAATGTCAAGTTGGTAACAATAATCAAGAGAGTATATGAATGGATGTAAAAGGTGAAGTAATTATAATTTACATGTTTCAATGCAATTATATCCCCATATTAATAATAAGACTCAAGATTTTAAAATTGGAGCACACTCAAATAATCATAGACTTTAGCCAACATCCCACAATATGAAGAGAATAATTTTTTCAATTTTTTTCTATTTTTTGGAGGGTGACACTATATACACTCCCCTATAAATTCATAAACTCGGATAGATATCTACCCCCAAACTCAAGACATGCTATGTCCTTATAGCATAAAGACTAAAACATGCCTTGGGTTCAAAGGAGGATCTGACACAACAAACAAATAAAATAGAACAAATAAAACATACCTAGTTGTGTTGCCTCCCAATAAGAGCATTTATTATGGTCGTTAGCCCGTCCATGGCCCCAATTACTATGTGGGGTGTGAGGTGGCCATGTCATTTTTGTCCTTTGCTTTTCTTTCTTTAGCCCACCTCATTGCTTCTCGGGCACAAATGCCCACTATCTTTCAAACATAAGTTCCATTTTTTATTAATTCGGGTGGAACCCATGTAACTTTTGAGGCTCTTCGTTTAGCCTTTTTCTTGGGGCCCTATCCCCCAAACTCATTAGTTGCTTTCACCTTGCAACCTTTCACAATCTCATTCTCAACATAAACATAAGAGTTGTTATAGTGATCATAAATGTTTGCAAATAAAGTATCACATAATCAAGATCATAACACTCTTCTACCTTAGCACATGAGTCCATGGAAGTAAATATTTCTAATGAAGGTGAGGTGAGATGGATCCAACTCCTTATGGGGGTGGACTAGGGGGTGATATAGTCCGTCACTCCTAGAGTGTTTGTTGGCTTTATTTTCCATAGTCATGTCATGCACGTCCACTCTATCCCTAGTATTTTCACCGCCATTCAACACGTTCACAAATTCCTCACAATCAACCTCAAGCACAAATCCCTCATACACACAATCATCTACCTCATTAACATAGCAACATATAGCATTGACAATTTGAGGTTCTTTACAAAAATAAACTTAAACTTTTTCATCAAGAACATTCTTTGTAAATTTTCCCTCTTTAACTTTAATAATGGTGTTAGTAGTAGCCATGAAAGGACGCCCAATAAGAATATGTGTTTCACGACTATTACTGACATCATTCTCCATATCAAGCACAACAAAATCCACCGACACATAAGCATGTCCATTTGGACCAAGATATCCTCCATGTACCTAAAGGACGTTTGACCGAGTGGTCCGCTAATTAAAGGGTCATTATGGTGGACTTGAGCTCTCCCAATCCTAACTTCTTATACACCGAAGAAGGCATCAAATTAATTATAGCACCTAAATCAAACATCGCATTCACAGATTTGGAATCCCCCAAAGTGATTTTGATTTTAAAGCTACCGGGGTCCTTAAGTTTCGGTAGAAGGTGATATTGGATTACGACACTCACATTCTCCTATATCATTACCTGCTCACCTCTGCCATACCTTCGTTTGCACGTATTAAATTCCTTAAAAAACATAACATAAGATGTGATATTTTTATTAACATCCAATAATGGTAAATTTATGTTCACTTTAGAAAACATGTCATATATTTCAGAATATTGTTTTTCTATCTTTTGTCTCATTAATCTACCCGGAAAAGGTACGGGATGTACATATGGTTAGGGAGGTTAAGGTTTTCAATTTGTTTATACCCCAACTCATTTGTACCATCCTCATTCTCAATTTCAACATTTTTCATATTAGATCTAAGAAGGGAAGAAGAAGAAGTAGGAGCACATAACTCATGATTTATTACCTTGCTATTCCTCAATGCGGTTATGGCATTTGCATGCTACCCTTGACTAGGGAATGTGCCCGTCTTGTGACATTGGAGGTCATTGGCAAGTAGACATATTTGTGCTTCCAATTTATATATTGCCGCCTCATGAGTCTTCCCTTGTTGGATTTGATCCAATCTTAATCTCTCCAATTGTTGTGCTTTCTAAAACCTTAGCCTCTCCAAGCACTCCTCCCATGGTTGTTTTTTTGATCTTGTGTTTGTGGGGGACTTGGTTGAGGTGGAATGGGGTGGAGAGGTTGATGATTATTCCATGAAAAGTTCAGATGATTTCTCCACCCTTGATTGTATGTGTTGGAGATGGGTTGTTGTGTGGGGGCCTTGGTTGGTATCCATTCACTACTTGTGCCTGTTACATAAAATCATAAAAGTATGCACTAGATGGGCAGATGTTAGTAGCATGGGAGTTCAAACCCCAAGTAGCACATACATCATGAATCTTATTACCAAGAGCGGGATTGACAAAAGAAGCATGTGTGGAAAGTTGATTAGTTAATTCGGTGACTTTCTTTTCCACTCTATCAACAACACTCAATTCATAAACTCCCTTGCTTTTCCCCCTCACCCCCTTTTGTTGAGAGTTTGCACCTAGCATGTCAAAAATTTCTTTCACTTGCTCGGGAGTTTTCTTCCCCATTGAACCTCCCGAAGCATTATCCACCATGGTTTGGTGCATTTGACTTAACCCATTATAAAAAGATTTATTCAAATGGGGTAGGGAAAAATCATGGTAAGGATATTGGACTAACAACATTTTAAATCTCTCCCATGTTTCATGTAATGCCTCACCCGGTTCTTGTTGAAAACCTATAATCTTATGTCTTAGGAGAGATAATGAAGGGTGAGAATAAAATCTTTGCATAAAAACTTGAAACATCTTCTCCCAATTATCAATGTTATTTGGTTCTAAAGTCATGAAATAATTTTTAGCTGCTTCTTTAAGAGTGGAAGAAAAACATCGCAACTTTAATTGTTCCTCTGTGACTCACGTTGTTAATGGAAAAGCATGGACCGTAGTCAAGTAGTCACATATAAAGTTTAAGGGATCCTCCATAGCTCCCTCGTGGAAGCTAGGTAAAAGATTGAAATATTTTCCCTTTAATTCATAGCCTCTTGCAGCAGGAGATAAAACAATGTAAAATGATGCTGTATCAATTTAAGAACAAAATTAGTTCTTCATATGATGAATATTCACTTCTTCACCCATATTTATTTCTTGTTCTTCTAGCCAAGTAGTAGAAGTTTCAGGGGGATTGCCCCTTCCAAACTTCTTGTTACTCAAAGAGACCAACTTAAGGTTCAATGATCTACTACCAAGCATACACTGTTGAAAATTAAATTGAAGATTGCAAACAAATCCCCGGCAACGGCACCAAAAATATGATGGAGGAAAGCCCCACTCGTAATAAAACCTAGCAAGCGCACTAGTTATCAAAATAGTAATATGCACTTAGCAAGGGTCAAATCCACAGGGATTTGTGTATTCCACAATTTGATTCTCAACAATAAACAAGTAATTAAAGACTTGGGGTTTTGGTTTTGAATTGACTAATTTACTAAAATAATTAAAAGCAATTAAACTAGAAAAATAAGTAAACAAGAAGAATTCCAATTATGAGAAGGATTCACGGGTTGTATTTCACAGTACCATCACTCTATGCTACTTTTCATAAATAAAGAGTTCAATCTCATTCTAGGGCTCATTCACGAAAGTTATGATTGGGACGGTTTGGTCGCCGGATTGCAATCATATGGTTTTCTTTATGTTATGTATTCTATTACGGCTACATAACATGCTTAGAACGAGTTAATCACTTAAGAATTATATGAACCTAGATCCTTTGAATTCTATTACGGATTCAATTGGATCTATTCAACAAAGAAATGGTCAACATATTGATCAACCAAGATTATTGATTAAATCAATCCCCAAATAGTTGAAGAGCCAAGATTATCTTAACATAAATTGCAACTCTAAAACCTTGCATTAAGTATACTTTGATGAACTAGAATAAGATTGAATGAAAGAATTAAATCATATCATAGAGATCGGATATCCTTTTACATCCAACCCATGAATTGAGAATTTAGCTACACATAATCATAAAAACAAGATAAAGAAATATAGAATATAAGAACCTTGATCTTGGGTCTTTAAAATTGTTTATAACTTGAAAAATGGTCTTAAAGCATGTTAAAGATACAAAAATTGGCTAAAGGTGTTGTTTATATACTAGGGTAAGAGAGGATGGTAAAAAATTAGGAAACTAGGTCAAAATCCAAAGCTGAAAAGGAGTTGGAAAGCTGCTGAAATTCTGCCATGAAATCTGCCACGAAATAGGATTACGACTTTAACCACGAATTTTCCATGGAAAAGAGATGGGCGACCGCCCTAATTGTGTTTTATGGCCCCTCTCTTGCTCTGAGTGATTAGGCGGTCGCCCTCTCCTTTCTGTGCGCTCGCCCTCCTTCGTGCTACGCTGACTTGTACCTTCTTCGACAAACTTCCTGAGGTCATAACTTCTTCATATGGAATCCGATTGGTACGTGACACATATAGTTGGAAATCTCTCAACGATTACTATCCAATGGTCATGAATGATCAAGGTCATCTCAACTGTCCTTATGTATGTTGGTACTATGCCCTAGGCGTATAGTTATTTTGACTTATAACTAAATACCTTTATGTAATCGTCTTTACCATTTATTATATAGAATTTTTATTTGAATCATTATATGTTTACATGTTTATTATAATATTATGTGTCCCTAGTTATTGTGAATAACTAGTAGAAGTTGGTAATGGATAATCATGGAGATGATTATATGCATGGGGATGCATATTACACTTATGGGTACTTGTTAGAGAACAAGATACTGGACATGACCTACCTATGAGATTTATAACATGGTCTATAGTCGTATATGTCATGATTAAATCTCATGATAGTCGTGTCATTAGAATCCTTAGTACCTGAGATTATCATCGTCTTCCACTTGATGAACATTGTGTTTGATGTAGTCTAAAACTATCTTTAATAGGATAGCAATAAGGGATATGTTGGCACGATTGGATTCTTATAGAGAAGAATGATAAGTCAAGATGGGATTTGTCCCTCTCGTTGAGAGAGATGTTTGCTTGGGCCCTTGATGAATAATGTTGATGAAATGTGTGGCCACACTCAAGAGATTTGATAGAGATGAAATGCACTTGGATTATCAACATATTCGGAGTCGAGAAAGCATTGAACAATATAAGTTGACGTGGACCATGACTCATGTTCAATATGACATCGTGGACAAAGGGATTGTGACAATGATCTATCGAGGAATCAAACTTTGATGTTATATTAATTAGGTGGACATAATGGCTTGCTGGAAACCACTTATATCTTGTGAGTTTGAAATTTCAAACTCACTACCAACATAAATATAATTCCTATGGGATCACACACCAAGAACGGATTGAAAAATGGCCAAAAAATGGATTTTTGGGTGAGGCGGGTTCCTCGCGAAAGGCAAGGTGGGCGCCTCGAAGGCAGTAAAGTTTGGGAGCATGGAAGGAGATTGAGGTGGCCGCCTAGGATCAGGTGAGGCACACGCCTCAGCTCAGAAGGTACCCCGTTTCTTGTTTTGCTGCACCTCCGATTTTGGCTAGGAAAAGGACTCTTTACAATGTATAAATATAACCCTTTTGCCTCAGCCATATGACACATGAAATTTAGGGTTTTGGAAACACTAAATCATTGATCTTGATTACGAATCATAGATCAAAACACCCCAAATCAATTCCATAAACAGGCATTGATTATTGAATAACGATTCAACAATCGGGATCATCTAGCAATCCTACAAGATACAAGATCTTTGTTCGTTCGTATGTGGATTACCGATAGAGGGTGATTCCGCTATCACCTAAAGCTTGAAGATCAATTCATCACAAGGAAGAACAAGGAGAAAATCAAAGGTTCGTCAAGGATTCAAAGTTTGAATCTCAGATTCGTTTTCGAACAACAAAATTGTTGTTAAGGTATGTAAATCTATTTCATAATTTTAATCTATTCATGTTAAACGGATTTATGGCTAGGGTTTTGTGTTATATGTTAAATCTTCCGCTGCGTATGTAACCGTAAAACTCAACAGTGGTATCAGAGCCGCGTTTTATCATGATTAGGTTAAAATTGGCATGCTAGATATAATTGAGTTATATGCTTAACATGATATATGATATAGATCTATGATTTTATGTGTATTGATTTATGAAAAAATTATATGCGATATAACATGATTACGATTAATAGTTAATTGATGTAATTGATCTTCTACATGGGTTATTGATCTCTTTAATTTTATTAATTAAATTAGTAAATTCTCAAATTGAAACAAATCGTTTGTTTATGATTTGATGTTCATATTTAATTCGATTAACATGTTTACTTGAATCCTTAAACTTTGAGAATTGAATAATTATGTGATTAATAATTGTTATCTATTACATGATTATTTGTATGATCCTAAAGTAGGATAATATGTGAAATCCCATGTTCATGATTATGTACACATAAGTTTCATATACAACCATGTGATGTTTGTTACTATGTGAAAACCTTCTAAATGTTTAAGCTTTATGCCACCCCTTGATTAGAACACTTGTGAAATTTTAGGATATTTTGACATAGTTTTGACTCATTTGGGTGCATCATTATATCTTAATTTGTGATCAAGATAAGATTACGGTTGATGTAGTTTTGACTCAGTTATGTGCATCGTTCTTTATCTCATATGTATGAAAAAAGGTTAAATTTAATTGGTGCTTTCAAATGAGATTTGACCCAAGGCATAGATGAGATTAAAACATGTGTTGACATTAGATGTCTAGAAATCTCATAAAAGATCTAAGAGTCATATATGATATGATTGATGTTATCTACCTAAATAGCTTGATTTCGGGCATTGACTCAGTTAAACCAAAATCAAGTAAAATATGGATCTTAGCCCATTATTATTATATGATACATGCTTGTATTTGAAGGTGTATAATTTAGTGGGAGTATTTGTGAAATACAATATTTGTCTCTTAGATGGTAAATGTGTTGATACTTATATGTTATATTGTTTGTGTATCTTATTGTAGTAATGGCATCTCATAATAATCAACCCCTGTCACTGCGATCCGTCCTTGAGAAGGACAAGCTCAAAGAGAACGGTACAAACTATTCTGATTGTATCAGAAGCCTAAGACTTGTTCTAAGGCAAGATAATAAATTGTACGTTCTTGACGAACCCATTCCAGCTGAACCAGCTGCCAATGCTCCAAGGCCAGATAAGGAGCGACATAAGAAACATGTTGAACACATGGAAACAACTTTTGATCTAGCTGAGCGCTTAAAGAAAATGTTTCAAGTGCAAGCTAGGCAAGAGAGGTATGATGTGGTGAAGGCCCTAAATGCATGTAAGATGCAAGAGGGGCAAGCGGTAGGTCCTCATGTCCTTCAGATGAAAGGACATATTGAGCACCTTGATAGGCTTGGGTATCCTATGAGTTTGGAATTCGGAACGGATACGATATTGAATTCATTGCCTAAAAGTTATGTTGCATGCGATGCTTAAGACTGCAGAGAAGAATATAAAGAAGCCTAGTACTGCTAATGTGTTAATGGTTAACAAAGGAAAGGGGTTCAAGAAGGAAGGTAAAGCAAAGGTTGCTAAACCTAAGGCAAAAGTTGCCAATGCCGAAGTGGCAAAACCAAAAGTGTCTCAAAAGGATGCAATTTGCTATCATTGACAAGAGGTTGGTCAATGGAAGCATAATTGCAAGGCTTATAAGGAAGGCCTAAAAGCGAAGAAGGGCAATACGATTGCTACTGATTCAGGTATCTATGGGATAGATATTTTCCTTTCTATTTCTAGTTCATGGGTATTGGATACCGGATGTGGATCTCACATTTGTTTAAATGCGCAGGGACTAAAGAATAGAAAGCTACTCATAGAAGGTGAAGTGGACCTATGTGTGGGGAATGGAGCAAGAGTTGCTGCATTAGCCGTAGGAACATATGATGTAACCTAACCTAGTGAACTAGTACTTGTTTTGAACAATGGTTATTATGTTTCGGATTTGAGTAGGAATATGATTTCTGTTTCTTGTTTGGATAATGAAGGATAGGTTTATTATTGAGAATAAGAAGTTTTCTAGTTATTTAAATGATATGCTTTATTGTATTGCAAATTCATTTAATGGCCTTTATGTTCTTAATGTTGAGAAACAAAATAATGTTGAAAATATTTATCATGTAAATAAGAAATCTAAACCGAATGATGTAAACAACATGTTCATGTGGCATTTCCGGCTTGGTCATATAAATGAGAAACGTATTTATAAACTCCATAAGGATGGACTTTTAGACTCACATGATTATGAATCATATGAGGTATGCGAATCTTGTTTATTGGGAAAAATGACCAAACCACCCTACACTAAGAGTAGTGATAGGGCTAGTGACTTATTGACCCTTGTACATACCGATGTATGTGGACCAATGAGTAGCATTGCTATGGGAGGATTTCGATATTTCATTACATTCACCGATGACTTATCTAGATATGGCTATGTCTATCTAATGAAGTCTAAAAGTGAAGCATTTGAGATATTTAGAATATTTCAAAATGAAGTACAAAATCAACTTGGCAAAACTATTAAAGCGCTTCGATCTGATCAAGGTGGAGAATATTTAAGCCAAGAGTTTGACAGTCATCTAAAAAACTGTGGAATCGTTTCAGAGTTGACTACACCCGAAACACCACAATGGAATGGTGTGTCCGAAAGGAGGAATAGAACTTTGTTAGACATGGTTCGTTCGATGATGAGTCAAGTTGACCTTCCTGTTTCATTTTGGGGACATTCATTAGAAACTGTTGCGTTTACACTGAATCGAGTCCCTACTAAATCGGCTCCTAAGACCCCACATGAGATGTGGCATGGAAGAAAACCTAGTTTGTCTTTCATGAATATTTGGGGTTGCGAAACTTATGTGAAGAGACTTGTCTCTGATAAGTTAGCACCTAAATCTGATAAAGTTATTTTCGTAGGTTATCCTAAGGAAACAAAAGGATATTTTACTTTTACAACCTCAATAAGAACAAAGTGTTTGTTGCTCAATATGGTACTTTTCTTGAGAAACAGTTTCTCAATAAAGCATCTAGTGGGAGTAAAATTAATCTTGAAAAATTAAAGAACCTGAAAATAACATGGAACCATTAGTAGAGACGGAACCAAGTTCACAAGGAGTTGTGGAACAAGTTCAAGATGCACAAGTCCATCGTAGATCGAATAGGTTACGATCCGAACCCGAGAGATATGGATTTATCATTTCTGAAAGTAATGAAGTGGAAGTCATTGAGAATGACGAACCTACTTCCTATCAAGAGGCAATGTCCACTCCTGATTCAGATAAATGGCTAGAAGCCATGGAATCCCAATTACAATCCATGTCTAATAATCAAGTTTGGAACTTTATTGAGCCACCTGAAGGTGTTAAAACTATAGGGTGCAAGTGGGTCTTCAAGAAAAAGACCGACATGGATGGGAAGGTGCATACTTACAATGCTAGGCTTGTAGCAAAGGGATATAGGCAGATTCATGGTGTAGACTATGATGAAACCTTTTTCGCCTGTTGCAATGCTTAAGTCTGTTAGAATTTTAATTGCCATAGCTGCGTATTTCGAATATGAGATATGGCAAATGGATGTCAAAACGGCTTTCCTAAATGGGAAGTTACTTGAGGATGTGTATATGACACAACCCGAAGGTTTTGTCGATCCAAGAAATTCTGACAAAGTAAGCAAGTTGGAAAGATCCATATATGGGTTGAAGCAAGCTTCTCGGAGTTGAAATCTTCATTTTGCCGAAAAGATCAAAGAGTTTGGATTTTTCAAGAATGAAGATGAACCTTGTGTATACATGAAATTCCGTGGGAGCGTAGTATTATTTCTATTAGTGTATGTCGATGATATCTTACTCATTGAAAACGATGTTCCTGCACTTCAGACTGTCAAGTATTGGTTAGGGAAATGCTTCTCAATGAAAGATATGGGTGAAGCCGCTTACATCCTTGGCATCAATATCTATAGAGATAGATCTAAAAAGATGATTGGTTTGAGTCAAAGTACTTACATTTACAAAGTTCTTAGAAGATTCAAGATGGAAAATTCTAAGAAAGGTAACTTGCCAATAGGTCATGGTGTTACTCTTAGCAAGACTCAGTGTCCTAAGACAACTGGTGAGCAAAAGAGAATGACTGAGATTCTGTATGCTTCGGCTATTGGATCTATCATGTATGCCATGATTTGTACTAGACCCGACGTCTCGTATGCTCTAAGCATGACGAGATGATACCAATCTGATCCTGGTGAGAACCATTGGATGGAAGTTAAGACGATCCTTAAGTACTTAAGAAGGACTAAGGATGCGTTCTTGGTCTTTGGAGGGATGGAAGATGATCTTGTTGTAAAGGGTTACACATAAGCAAGTTTCCAAATCGACAAAGATGATTTCCGATCGCAGTCGGGATTTGTGTTTATGCTTAATGGAGGTGCGATATATTGCAAGAGTTCCAAGCAGAGTACCATAGCCGATTCTACAACCAAGGCCGAATATATAGCGGCATCCGATGCAGTTAAGGAGGCAGTTTGGATCAAGAAGTTCATTAGTGACTTGGAAGTCGTTCCAAGTATCACTAATCTGGTGGAACTTTATTGTGACAACAATGGTGCCATTGCGCAAGCAAAGGAACCAAGGTCACATCAGTGATCCAAACACACACTTAGACATTTCCACCTCATTCGATAATTAATAGAAAGAGGAGATGTTAGGTTATGCAAAGTATCAACCGATGATAACATAGGGGAACCGCTTACAAAGCCCCTCGCACAAGCAAAGCATGATGGTCATGTTAGGTCCATGGGTATACAATACATATAGATGGAGCCTAGTGCAAGTTGGAGATTGTTGGTGTTATGCCCTAGGCGTATAGTTATTTTGACTTATAACTAAATACCGTTATGTAATCGTCTTTACCATTTATTATTGGTAATGTTTATTTGAATCATTATATGTTTACATGTTTAGTATAATATTCTGTGTCCCTAGTTATTGTGAATAACTAGTATAAGTTGATAATGGATAATCATGGAGATGATTATATGCATGGAGATGCACATTACACTTATGGGTACTTGTTATAGAACAAGGTACTAGACATGACCTACCTATGAGATTTATGACATGGTCTATGGTCATATATGTCATGATTAAATCTGAAGATAGTCGTGTCATTAGAATCCTTTGTACCTGAGATTATCATCGTCTTCCACTTGATGAATGTTATGTTTGATAGCAATAAGGGCTATATTGGCACGATTGGATTCTTGTAGGGAAGAATGATAAGTCAAGATGGGATTCGTCCCTCTCGTTGAGAGAGATGTTTGCTTGGGCCCCTCGATGAATGCTGTTGAAGAAATATGTGGCCACACTCAAGATGTTTGATAGAGATAAAATGCACTTGGATTATCAACATATTCGGAGTCGAGAAAGCATTGAACAATATGAGTTGACGTTGACCATGACTCATGTTCAATATGACTTCATGGACAAAGGGATTGTGACAATGATCTATCGAGGAATAAAGCTTTGATGTTATATTAATTGGGTGGACATAATGGCTTGCTAGAAACCACTTATGTTTTGTGAGTTTGATGTTTCAAACTCACTACCAACATAAATATAGTTCCTATGGGGTCACACACCAAGAACGGATTGAAAAATGGCCGAAAAATGGATTTTTGGGTGAGGCGGGCGCCTCACGAAAGGCAAGGCGGGCGCCTCGAAGGCAGTAAGTTTTTGGAGCCTGGAAGGAGCTTGAGGCGGTGGCCTGGGATCAGGTGAGATGCGCGCCTCAGCTCCAGAAGGTACCCCATTTCCTGTTTTGCTGCACCTCAGATTTTGGCTAGGAAAAGGACTCTTTACAATGTATAAATATAACCCTTTTGCCTCAGCCATATGACACACGAAATTTAGGGTTTTGGAAACACTAAATCATTGATCTTGATTACAAATCATAGATCAAAACACCCTAAATCATTTCCATAAACAGGCATTGATTGTTGAATAACGATTCAACAATCGGGATCATCTAGCAATCCAACAAGATATAAGATCTTGGTTCGTTCGCGTGTGGATTACCGATAGAGGGTGATTCCAGGATATTGACACAAGTTCTGCACTTCTATGTCAGTTTTTCGAAGCTACATCAGCCTCAAGACTCTCCTAACACAATGTCCATAGAAGAGTACCATGCCTACTACGTCACCAAAAAGGATCTCGAACAGCCAAATTTGTGAGACATGACCAAGTCACTCGTTGTTGAGACGAAACACGTGGAAGGATGGAAAGAAGCCTTCGAAGTACCCACCACTAGGATTGCTAGGGATTTTAGAAAGATGGAAGTTGTTGACCATTCCAAAGAAGATGACTTCGACAGTGAACAACCCTCCGTTCAAAAGGAGCTAAGTAACATCAAGACCCATCTTGCCAATGCCCTACAACAAATTGAAAATAATGATGCATGGTATGACTTGGAAGGATCCATCCAAGCCGGCAAAACAAAAATGCTAATCGAGGAACTCGAAGATGTCAAAGGTGATCTCAAGGCCATAACTCAGAAATGCCATACACTTGAAGCTCATATAGAGGATGATGTTGATGAAAGAGTTAAGTACTGTCTTAATACTCTCTATCATGATATTAAGGAATAGATGGAAGAATACTACCACTCTCAGCACAACACCTATGTACAATACTATGAGGACCGCATCCCAGTTCTCTATGCTCAGTTAACTAAACCAAGAAGAGGAAGGATCTACACTGACATCGGAAGGATCTCGCTTGGTAAGATTTTCAGAAGCCTCCACAGAGATGGGAAGATAGACCCAATGGAGGGTTACCAACCTAAAAGGGAAGGACGAGCCCCCCCCTTTATTGCTATTATCATCAGTGCCATGGCCACCACACATATGATTGATCAAATTTGAAAAATGCAGTCCAGGATTTGATTGACAACGGCACCATCAAAGTTTCCACTAACAGCGGCATAGTCTAGAAGAATTAAGACAATGAGAGTTTTGCTTTTTCAGTTATTTTACTTTTACTTGCAAGAAAGACAAATAGTATTTTAGTTTCAATTTAGTTAATAAAGATACTACTTGTCTAAGATTCCCATTTTGTGGACAAGAGTATCAGTTTAAAGAATACTTTCTTTTCATAATAACAGTTTAGTTAGTATCTCTTTTTTTCCACAACATAGCACTTCCGACTACTTGTTCAGTGGTTTCGAAATTGAGAAGGATAGCACCATAAACGTCATCCCGACTTGCAACGAGAATGACTACTCCAAAGCACTTTGGTTTTCTGGAAACCTTCCTGTTTTAAGAATGATGTAAGCAAAGGGGTACTTTCCTGGTTTGGGACTTGGCAAATATTTGCAAGGGGTAATAGAGCCACCGCCTGTTCCCCCACCACACACGAAACATGGCCTAGAATATATCCTTACCATTCATGATGAAAGTGAAGAAGAAGAGTGTACCCTTACTCAAATCAAGTGGGAAGGAATGACATACAGAGGTCACCATAACCCAAAGACCAAGGGTCCCAACCTCGAACCATACCGGAAAACGCTTAATGGCTATTTCGTTCGAGAAAGGGAAGACATCCCACATTTCATCTTTCCAGAACCATGGACTGATGATGAAGGAAATTGCCATTCAGGTTTCAAAATTTTCAACGACTGCGACTCTTCTTCAGATGAAACATAACCCGTCCTACTAATCCTTAAAGATTTATGGGGTACGAAAGCTGAAGTGACCAACGAATGGGACTTTGTGTTGGGAGAGGACATGCTGCGACAATTCGAGAATCTGTACCGACTAGAAGATAGCCAGATCCATGCAATATCCAAGGGGATGCTCCAATTATTGATTACACGAAGCTAATCCGGAAGTGTGATAAGCCAATTCTAAACTGGCACACCACCGGGGGACCAGTTGTTGATGAAGATTTCATGATCAAAGAGCTTGGTTGTACTCCTCATCCCCGCAGGAAGATAGGCCCTGTAACTTTCACTTTAGAGTCAGGCTCCGCCTCTGATGAACTCACTAAAGAGGAAATTGAGGCGGTGGCAGAGCATGTATTCCCCTACTTCCTTAAAGAAAACTTTGATCTTTACGAGTACCCTGAGATTGCTAACATCGTGAATGATGATTTAACTAATAATAAACATAATTAACTAGTTAATAACGAATCATATGATGAGATAGATCAAGAAAATGAACAAATCTTGAATGAATTAGAAAAGTAAGTAGGTCGTTGTGGAAAGAATGGGCCTATTGACAATGAGGAAATGCAAATGGTTAACCTAGGGATAATAAAAGACCCCAGAGAAACCAAGATTGACAACTTCTTCAAAGGGGAAGACAGAGAAACCCTAATACAGCTCCATAGTGAATATGTCGACATCTTCGCTTGGTCCTATAAAGATATGCCAGGGTTAATTCAATTGATCGTGGAACACAAAATACCACTGCTACCTAACGCCAAACCTGTCAAACAGAAACTATGCAAGATTAAGCCCGAATGGTCGATGAAGGTGAAAGAAGAGATAATGAAGCTCCTGAATGTAGGGTTTATTAAGGGGATTGAATACCCAGAATGGCTAGCCAATACAGTGCGGGTGACCAAAGCAAATGGGAAGATACGAGTTTGTGTTGACTTCAGAGACCTAAACAAGGCATCCCCAAAAGATGACTTTCCATTGCCAAACATAGACATGTTGGTCGATGCTACCGCAACATATGAAGTTCGCTCATTCGTGGATGGTTTCGCAAGATACAACCAAATTCTCATGGCAGAAGAAGACCAACACAAAACAACATTCACCATACCTTGGGGAACGTTTTGTTATACGGTCATGCCGTTTGGTCTAAAGAATGCGGGGGCTATATATCAGAGGGCAGTCTCAACACTATTCCATGATATGATCCACACAAAAATAGAGGTATACGTGGATGACATGATTATTCACTCCAGAGGGACATATGGTCAATACTTTATAGATCTCAGAAAATTCTTCAATAGACTGAGACACTACAAGGTGAGGCTAACCCCATAAAATGCTCATTTGGGGTGGTTAAAGGAAAAGTCTTGGTATACATGGCCACCAAACGTGGCATAGAAGCAGACCTCGCCAAGATAACGGCTATCATAGACATGCCATCACCAAGAACACAGAAAGAGGGAAAATGATTCATGGGCAGACTCCAATACATCAGTCGATTCATCAATCAACTAACTACAATGTGCGATCCTATCTTCAAGCTACTTAAGAAAAACGCATCACAAGAATTGACCGAGGAATGTCAAGAAGCATTCGAGGAAGTAAAGCACTAATTAACTTCCCCACCCATCCTAGTTCCACCGTACAAGGAGAAACCCTTGAAACTTTATGTTACTATTACTGATAATGCACTGGGGCTATACTTGTTCAAGAACAGCCAGATTCCCACACAGAGAATGCAATTTACTTTGTATGTCGTCGATTCCAGGGCAGTGAAGTCAACTACTCTCCACTCGATAAGTCTTGTGATATACTCGTCTGGGTAACGCAGAGGTTAAAACATTATATGGAAGCTTTTCCAGTTCGCCTCATCGCACGAATGGATCCTCTGAAGTACATCCTCGACAAATCCGACCTGTCTTCACACTTGGCCAAATGGCATTTCATGCTCGCGGGATATGATATCACTTATATCACTCAGAAATACGTCAGGGGGAGTGTATTCGCAGATCAGTTAGCCGAATTTCCTTGTGACGAAGTGAAGGGGGAAGACCCGCGATTCCCTGATGAAGACATCATGATTATAGAGGACGAAAATAAGTGGCAACTATTTTTCAATGGCGCAGCCAATAAAAAAGGTTATGGCATCGGAATGTTAATGGTAGATCCCGACGACATCTATACTCCGCTAGCAATACGCCTCGACTTTGACGCCACTAATAACACTGCCGAATACGAATCTTGTATAGCAGGACTGGAAGCATCCCAAGACGCAATGTGACTGAACTCGAGGTATATGGAGTTCTCAATTGATCATTTATCAGACCTTGAAGAAGTGGAGGATCCAAGATCCGACCCTTCAAAAAATACAATGCATACCTCCATGACCACAAAGATGAGTGGTTATCCAAATGCGCCACCATCGATGTTTCCGATAAGAAACCCTGGTACTATGACATTTGGAATTTCATCCTAGATGGAACCTTCTCGCCTAAGGCCATTATGAAAACTCAGGTTGCCCTTAAAAGATTAGCTGATAATTATGTCATCATTGCTGATCGCCTGTTCAAGAAGTACTCCAAAAGGAACCTCCTCTGCGCCACCAAAGAAGAGGCCTAAGAGATAATGGACCATGTTCATCAAGGAGTGTGAGGAACCCACATGAGCGGAAACATGCTCGCCAAGAAGATCATCAGACAAGGATACTTTTGGTTAACCATGGAAGTAGACTGCACCAACATGGTCAAGAAATGCCATAAATGCCAGATACATGGTAACCTTCAGCATGCACTGCCTTCCTTACTATTGTGAGTACCCCAACCCGAACTCATGTTTTGGGTCCACTTTAATTGATTTTTGGGCTTACATAATTGCTAAAGAAGCAAAATAAGTCCAATTATCCCACAGCCCATCCAACCCATTGGGCCTGCCTGCCATTTGGCCCAGTATGACAAAAAGGTGTACGCTGTCGTCCGACATGGGAAGACACTAAGGCGGTTTAACTGCCCCTGTCGGACGACATAGGCCTTCCCATCAGCCTGCCTATAAATACAAGGCATGACTGATCATTTTGAGGGGACTTGAAGAGAGGATTGGGAGGATCAGTATAATAGAGGGAAAACTCTGCCCAAAAAGAGTCTCTCTCTCTCTCTCTCACACACACACACTCACCTCCCTCCTCACACACACATATACACCAAGGCCAAGATCCAAAGAAACCCTCCTTGTTGGTGTGTTGAAGGGGTAGACACCATACTACTGGTGATCTTACCTTGTGGACTACAATAGGTAGCCACTAAACCCTTCTCTCTTTAAATAACCTTTCCATACATTCATACTACCTTTTCATGCATACTTACTTTAATATTATGTAAAAATTGGGATTTTTACATGATAAAGGTGGTGGAGAAGTGAATCTTCAATATTCACTTCTCCCCACCTTAGATCTGGACATTTGGTGGCATAAACACCATTAAAGTTTGAATCTTTACTTAGTTCCATCGAGTTAGGAGGTGATGGCTACTTCAAAGTGGCCATAAACATGTGATTTATCACATTTGGCCACTAAAGCCATGTGATCCTCCCATAATACTCATACAATACTATTATATTACTGTTTACAGTTAATAAAAATGCTTAGTTTGCTTTGAGAACAAAGGAGGAATCAAACAGTCTGAAGGGCACTGAAATGGCCTACCCTTGTCGGACGACACAGGACTCTCAAGAGATCCTGTGTCATACGACATGGAGATCCCAGAAGGCTATAAAGCCATTCTTGGACTTCAGATCTGTCAGGTTTACCCCCTTAGTAAATCAAAGCTTATCTAAGTATTTATGTGGCTCATAAGCCACTATTTGGGTGCCTAAGGTCTGTTTGGGTGCGATCTATTTGATGGAGGCGGTTGGCCATATGGCATAGACGACTTCGGATGTTCTATGTCATATGACATCCGTATCATTAAAAGTCAATCATGACTTTGTCCACTCCTATCAACCCCCAAACTGAGCTTAGGCCTTCGAATAGTGTCTTCAATGGGTAAAATAAATGTCATTCCAGTTCCAGAATAGCTTGGTCATTGTAAAAGACAATCTGACCATGAGGCATCATGTCGTGCGACACCCTCTTTCTGGGAGGTCCTGTGTTGGACGACATGAGAGCTCTCTGGGCAGATTGTCTTAACCTTCTGCCTTGTTATGAAATCATAATATGTAAAGGGTGTGGCCCCCTGTCTTGGCTCACAAGTTGTATTCAGTCTTTACATCATCAATGAAATGCCAAATTTGCATGATTTGCTCATCGACACATATTGCACACACACTTTGAATGTCCATAATCGTCCAATGTTGATTGAAAGTCTCGAAAGAGGCGTGTTGAGTGAACTCTCTAGTTCTTCCCAAACACGTAACCAGACTCTTGAACCCAAAATCTCTTAAAATAAGTTTTTCAATGTTTTCCTTTAAAAACGGCGTGGCGACTCCCAAAACCGAAATTTTCAAAAACTTATCATTACAATACAACAACCTTTTAAAAGGCAAAATGATATTTTTCGGGCGAGCGTTCATTCAGTGACGACTCTGCTGGGGATGGATCTACATTGAAAAACTTTTTGTTTTTTTTAAAAATGAAGACGATACTTGGTATATAGGTGGAAACCACTGACCTTCCTGTATCGCTCCCTAACCCGGGGCTTGGGATAAACGGTGGTCTAACAATCCCACGTACCGGTATCATTCTTCCATTTTTGAGAAAAAAGAGAAAAGTTTTTCTTAAGAGGGTCTAACTTTCTTTAAATCAACTTGGACAATTTCGACATTCTCCTTGTGTGTGCATTTGTGTCATTTTGTGTGCTCATATGGGCCTTGCCATGCTTCTATGCTTCTATGCTTTGGTATGTGGTACCTTTGGGAGCCGGGGCTTCCCCCTTTGCAATTTGCTCTTCCCGTTGGTCAGAACAGGGCAGGATGACGCTGGACTACATCTACTGGTAAATTCTGACATTTGGGGCAGTCCCCTTTTGTCATGCTTTGACTTTTTCTCTTGTTTTTTCCTTTGCATATTGCATAAAAAACAAAAAAACAAAAAAAAAATCTTTTACAAAAAAGCAAAAAATATTTTCCTAGAAAATACCTTCACACTACTCGCACGCTACCCACACATAGAGTTAGAACCCGGGAGTGTACGGACGGCATCGCGGAAAGTGACGTGTTTCGCTAACGCTTGAGCGCCTAAAGTCCTCCTAGCCTGTGAGTCAACCAACACTTGTCCGTGACACACTTTCTACCGTGACCGGTTGGTTTTTGGCCAATACTTTTCAAAACATTTCCAAACTCGGTTTTCAAAATTTTCTCACAAAGTCCGAGTCATGCTTCGTCTCCAAAAAAATCTTGGCATACTCTCCCACCTTATGTCAAAATTACGACATAGCTCGACGTTAGTACATGTCAACATCTTGACATATCTCGGCGGAGGTACATATCGATTTCTCGCCTTAACTTCGTAAGAAGTCATGACGCGTTCTCGACATGTGTCAACACGAGACCATGTCGAATTCTTGACACATACTAACGAGAATTATGCCGAAATTTCGCCGCTAAGCGATGAGAGGCCATGCCAGATTTTCAAATCGAAAAGAGGAGAGGTCATGCCCAATTCTTCCAGGGTTTTACCCGCAAATCGCCGTCTCGTACATTCAAACGTACGTTCGACCCTCTCTCCTCCCGAGTTTAAACATTGACTTGGACTTGGTTTTGAAAACCCCGAGTTTGACTTGTTTTGGCTCGTATGCCCATAGGTTCATTTTTCCTTTCGATTGGTGGGTTCCACATGCCCTATAGGACCTCTGCCGGGATTGTCCATCCCGGAGGTGCAATACAGGTGGAATACAGGGGGTCTATAGACGTAGTGATGGAACCCACTAATCCAGGAATAGCGTAGAATGCGAAAAAGAAGGTGTCCCCCTTTTCCAACTATTCCTAGGATCAATAAAAATCATTTTTATAAACAAAAAAAAAGTATAAAAATATAAAAAAAAAAAGAGCATATGCATGAGTCCGTCCTAAGCCTATCCTTTCCCCTACCTGAAGCCATTCTCTCCCCTTTCAGCGAGCAAGTATTGGGTCAGAGTTCAGGGTGGTAGGTTAATCAGTTTCTCTCCAGTCAGGGAATCATTTCCAGTAGTCTCAGAAATGGCAGATTCGCAAGCTTCAGCGGGTTTGGGTCCGAATGCAGGTGTTGATCCAGCTCAGAATCAGAATACCAGTCAGGGTATAGGGCCAGATCAAGGTCAGAACTACATTCAAGGGGAGAAGGGTCATTTATCTGGCCGTGGTGGAGGAAGGCCTCAGCGGCAGAAGTTCGATGATTTGGGGATGCCAACTGAGGAGGCATTTAATGGTTTGGTAAAGGCTGGGCTGATCAAGCCTCTGGATAATTACAACCCGGTTAAGGCAAATCCCAATCTGGACACTAGCAAGTTTATCCTCTACCATCAGTATCGTGGATATGTTACCAATGACTGCATCCCTTTGAAACTGCTCATCCAAAGGCTTATTGATGAGGGGAAGATCGAGAAGGCTCCTCGCCCCAATGTGATTACCAATCTTCTTCCGTGATCTTCACCAGAACCCAGGGCCCTCCCATCCAATATTAATACAGTCAATCAGTCTTTGTAGGATTTAGATTGTCTGTTTGTTTCTTTAATGAATGTCCTTTATTGGACAAGAGTCTATCAAGTCCACGTTAGACTAGTCTTTTCTTCCAATGATAAAAATCTTTGTTTCTCTTCTTGCTAGACTCGAGACATCACTTGTACACCCACGTTACAATTAATTGAAATGGTCTTATCCTAGATGATCACCTTTGCTGCTCAATCGCTAATGCTTTGAAATAACTCATGTTTAAATTAATCGGAGTGAGAAAATCAATTAATATCCTTCCCAAATTGGGGCTTACCAACTCCCCATCTTGCATCTCATATGCTCACATCTCTTTCATTATCCTCATCATTTCGTTGACCAAGAATTTGCATGAATCTTTCTCATTTAAAGCTTAAGCAAGCAACGAAGACTTAATTTCGTTTAGGTCATCCGGTAGGGATTGCGGTTGAAGCCTTTCACCCTAGGGAAGCCATTACCTCACCCTCACCAAATAATATCCCTTCATTTCAAGATCGGCATGTTTTGAAACCCTGTTTAGCCATCATATTTGCTCCTTGCTGAGAGAAGTCCAAGCAATGCCAAGAAGTTAGCTTCGAGAGTTGGCAATGCATAAAATATTCAAGTCATGAAGAAAGGAAAGATAATCCTCAACTCCTCAAAGAGGCCTTCCAAGTTATCAAAAGAATGATTTTCTAATCCTCAACTCCTCAAAGAGGCCTTCCATGTTATCAAAAGAAGGATTTTCTAATCCTCAACTCCTCAAAGAGGCCTTCCAAGTTATCAAAAGAAGGATTTTCTAATCCTCAACTCCTCAAAGAGGCCTTCCAAATTCTAAAAAGAAGGATTTTAAATCCTCACAATTCAGCAAAAAATTCCCGACTTCTCGAGAAGCTCTCCCATGATCAAAAAGAAGCCCGCTCTTGATAGCTTGGACTTCCTCTCACCATTACCTTAAATCAATCCTGAGCCATCCTCTTGATTTTAGAGGATATTCCCATTTTCCTTAATCAATTCCAAGCCATCCTCTCGATTTTAGAGGATATTCCCTTTACCATTACCCTTGCCTTTGGCCAAAGTTAAAATTTGGAATCAATCTTCCTCGCCGTAGATTTCCCAAACACATCCCTGCAAGCCAACCTCTCATTTATAGAGGTTCAGTCAGTAAAAGGCCTAGCCGACCTCTCATCTTAAGAGGTCATGACTTTCCAAATCACCCGATGGCCGATCAAAGCCCAGAAACCCAACTACAGTCCCTACCGGATAGTAATTTCATTCTAATATCTTCGAGATCTAAATCAAATTAATAATTCATTGCTTACTTAAATCAGAGCCAAATCCATCTCGGCTCAAAAGATCATCAATCTAAGATTGTGCAAATTCAGTCCACTCATTTAACACTTTATGTGAGCATATTTTATTTTCTCCTCCACAAACACTTGCTGCGAATATCCCACTGGGGCTTCGCGTCCGTGTCTTTCATGGACACTCCAAGGGGACATGATCTTCAAATCCCCCAATTATCAAAATCCTCGAGGGTCCTCCAAATCTCGAATTTTCACATTCATTCTCTTCATTCGGGATTAGCTCGAACTACGGCGACCTGAGCTCCTCATCATGGAGGGGAACGTAGGCAACCGTAATTGGTCCGGTCGAAATCACAAACATATCTCAGAAAATCCGGTCTCATCAAGGACCGTTCCTATACACTTCACATCCTTCCGGATTTGATCTCGATATCAGTTGGTTTTCTCCTTGTGATCAATCAAAATATTTGTTCATATCAGACTTAGTGTTTGAATAACCCGAACATCAATAAAGGGTTTTAAGCAGTTTTGTGATCATCATGAATAAGACAAGTTTTCAAGTATCTCGACAAGTCTTCTCTCTCTCCGTCATAGGGAAATAGAGCCAAACACTGTCTTTCTGTCAGCAGGGGCTTCCAAACACTTTTCCACACCTTGTCGTGCTTACACTCTCTCAAAAGAGTCAAACCCAAAGCAAGTGTGTCATACACAAATTCGGGATTCATTCCCACTTTTCAAAAAATGTTCCCCTGCACGTATATATTTCCAAGTCTGTGACTGATTGATTAAGGTTTGAAAAGATGGGTGCCTCCTGGGTCGCGTGATGATTATGCCTGTAACGGGATTGCATTGGACCTCTCTTCATAACGTTCTATTTTGGGCCAAATATTGGATCTTGGGGATGATGCCAAGGTTGAAGATGAACTTTGGGGCTGCTGTGACTGCTGGAAGTTGCCTTTTGCGAAGCTGTCCTTTTACAAACGCTGGGGGCTAGTTTCCCAAGAAAGTCAGTAAACGTGACCATCCATCAGACGTCAGAACTGGCTGCATCTGCAGCACTCCATCGGCGATCCGATACTTGCTCAAAACCTGTCCAAAGCAGCCCAAAACTCTATATCCATTCCCCCTACTCACCAGCCGCATGGGAGAGGATTTGGCACACTTTGCACCCAAATACATCACCAACCCCCAACAAATGCCATCCTTCTTGCCATTTCTTGGGACGGACTAATACATATAAACAAATAAGTCTAGATGCTATCAATAGAATGCATTAGTTGCAAAATACAAAGATTTTATTTTACAAAGTGAGAAGCAATAGATTAGTGCATGCATTGTTCCTTCTCTCTATCTAAGAGTCCAAAGCATGACAAAAGGGGATTTCCGTGATCACTCCGACTCGGAATCATCCTCCTCATCCTCCTCGAAGCCGCTGTCGTCTTGGATGCTGCCTACCTCCTCCTCAGAGCCGATATGCTCCTGGCCGTCGCCGCCGCCCTCCTGCTCCTCATGGATCTCGCCATCAGAGTCATCATCGACCTCATACAGGGCCCAAGGCTGGGGCTCACCATAATGTCCGCGCCACAGGGGTACTGCGGCAAGCGGGGGCTGGAAAGGATCATCCTCACCATCATCGTCAAAGGCCTATCCTGCAATGACAAATGAATCAAAGGTCCGTTTTGAAATGGCAAATCATCATTAAAGGTCCGTCTTGCAAAGGCAATGTTCATCAACAGCCAGTTTGGCAATGGGAAAGTCCTCAATAGCCCGTCTTGCAATGGAGAGTCATCAGCAATACCCGTCTCACAATGGCAAATTAACAGCAGAATCCGTCATGCAATGGTAATATCAACAGCAAAGTTCGTGTTCTACCCGAAAAATGTTTCCAAAGTCAGCCAATCACTTCAAGTGATCCTCGTGTGCACAACCCTTGCAGGTAAGCACAGCACATGTATGAAAGCATATCTCATTCACCTGCAAATCCTCATTACTTTCTCAGATAAAGTCATTTAAAGTCATAGAGTTCATCTCGCAATCCTTTTGAGTTAATCTCGATCCTATTTTGGGCTTTTCCCATACCTCTTTAGGCTCGTTCCTATCCGTAGGCTTGTTCCTACACCTATTTTAGGCTTGTTCCTACACCTCTTTAGGCTCGTTCCTATATCTCGCTAGGCTTGTTCCTATGCGTAGGCTTGTTCCTACACCTATATAGGCTCGTTCCTATATCTCGCTTGGCTTGTTCCTATGCCTCTTCAGGCTCGTTCCTATATCTCGCTAGGCTTGTTCCTATGCGTAGGCTTGTTCCTACACCTCTTTAGGCTCGTTCCTATATCTCGCTAGGCTTGTTCCTATGCGTAGGCTTGTTCCTACACCTCTATAGGCTCGTTCCTATATCTCGCTAGGCTTGTTCCTATGCGTAGGCTTGTTCCTACACCTCTATAGGCTCGTTCCTATATCTCGCTTGGCTTGTTCCTGTTGGGTTTTACGGGTCCATGCGCAGCGGAATTAAGCATTAAAAACATAAAACCCAAGAAGCCCTAGGATCCGTTCTATACAATTAATTTGAATATCAATGAAATAGAATTAAACCAACCTTGAAACGCTTTCCGGTCTTGAGCTATCGAACGATTTGATTATGTGATATTGAATCACAAACTTCGTTCTTCAACTTGCTTGAACTCTAGGTCTTGATCGATGAACGAGCGAAGACCCTCTTTTGGTATCCACACCTTCGAATGAATCCAAGAACAATTTCTTGTCGATTGCTAGATCTAAACCTTGAAGAATATTGAGAGAATTTGATTGTGAATTTTGCTTTAAAATTTCGGCTAGGTTTTTAGGTTTGACAGTACCCTTGTATTTATACTACAATAGTGTAAATACCTCTTCTAATCGTATTAGGAGAGACAGGCTGTCAATAACGCGTATTGGCCTATTATGTCGCGCGATATATCAAGCCATTGGCTTGATATGTCGCGTGACATAAGTAGCCAGTTTCTGTGCCTCTCAATCATTCTTCCTCCGGTTTAACCAATTCATTCTAGTTGTGTGTGACCCAATAGGATTACATTATGTTGGCAATGAGTTCGATCATATCGATCCTCATAAGACATAAGCGGACTCTAGCAAGCCATTATGTCTACCCAAATAATGCAACGTAAGAGTTCACGTTTCCAACGGTGTACTTCCATTTAT
Source organism: Adenophora triphylla var. japonica (assembly GCA_022495995.1). Taxonomy (NCBI): domain Eukaryota; kingdom Viridiplantae; phylum Streptophyta; class Magnoliopsida; order Asterales; family Campanulaceae; genus Adenophora; species Adenophora triphylla. Next base: position 130,353 of record JAFEMH010005714.1, read on the forward strand.
CCCTTTTTGTCTCACGATGTTATATTGAACACAAGTCATGGTCCTTGTCAACTTGTTATTGTTCAATGCTTTCTCGATTCTTGAGTATAATGATAATTCCAATCATATTGGGGTACGGCCATACACTTTCATCATTATCACTCATCGAGGGGCCCAAGCATAACATCTCTCTTCCGAGGGACAAACTCCTTCTTGACTTATCATCCTTCCCATCATGAATCCGATCATGCCAATGATAGCCTTTATAGATATCGTGTTAAGATATCGTTTGACTAAAATCAAACATGGCTTTCATCATATGTAAGGTTATGATAGTCTCAGGTCTAGGAAATAAATGAAGTAACCGTATGAGATTTAAGTATGACATTTGACCATGACATAAATCTCATGCGGGTCATGTCCAGTCACTTGTTCTCTAACAAGTACCCATAATTTCAATGTGCATCTCTTATGCATATAATCATCACATGATTATCCATTGACAATTATACTAATTATTCTCTTAATAATTAGGGACGGAGATTATTACAATAAATATGCAAACTATATAATAATCAAATAATAAACATAAATGATAAAGATGATACATAACGGTTTTCGCTTAAACATAACTAAAGCCTAGGGCATTACACCAACAGTCTCCCACTTGCACTAGGCTCCATTTATGTATCGAATACTCATGGATCTAACATGCCCATCATGCCTATGCGAGTGTCTTTGTAAGTGAGACCCTTATGTCATCATCGGTTGATACTTTGTATATTTTAACGTCTTCTCATTCTTTATGAATTCCTCGAAGAACGTCTAAGTGAGTGTTTGGATCATCAGTTGTGACCTTGGTTCCATTGTTTGCACAAGTGGCACCACTATTGTCATAACAAAAGTTTCACCAATTAGTGATACTTGGAAAAACACTTGAAGTATTTCCAAAATACTAAATGAACTTTTGATCCAAATCGCCTCTTTCAAATACATCATATGTTGCTAAAGTATGGCCTTAGTAGTAGAATCGGCTACAATTTCTGCTTGGAACTCTTCCAATCAAAACTGCACCTCTAATAAGCACAAACACAAATTCTAATTGCGATTTTAAAATAACTTTGTCAGTTTGGAAGCTAGCATCTTTGTAACCCTTACAACAAGATTAACTTCCAATCTTTCAAATCCCAAGAACGTATCCTTAGTTCTTCTTAAGTACTTAGGATCATCTTGACTGCCATCCATTGGTTCTCAACAGATCGGATTGGTATCGACTCATCATGCTTATAGCATACGAGACGTCGAGTCTAGTACAAATCATGGCATACATGACGGATCCAAATGCCGAAGCATATGGAACTTCATTCATTCCCTTTTGCTCATCAATTGTCATAAGACAATGAGTATTGCTTAAGAGAAAATACCATGACCCATTGACAAGCCACTTTTCTTAGACTCTTCTAAGAACCTTGTCAATGTGAACACTTTGACTCAAACCAATTTATCCTTCTAGATCTATCTCTATAGATCTTGATGCCAAGGATGTAAGCGGCTTTACCCATATCTTTCATTGAGAAACCTTTCCTTGACCAAGACTTACCGTCTTAAGTGTCGGAACTTGTTTTTCAAATGAGTAAGATATTATTGTAATAAATAATAGAAATAAGACCATGCTCCCACTGAATTTCATGCATACACAAGGTTCATCTTTGTACTTGATAAAGTCAAACTCTTTGACCAATTCATCAAAACAAAGATTCCAATTCCTTGAAGCTTGCTTCAATCCATCTCATGGATCCTTGCAACATGCATACTTTATTAGAGTTTCTTGGATCGACAAACTATTCGGGTTGTGTACTTTACACATCCTTAATAATCTTTCCATTTAAAGAAAGTCGTTTGACATCCATTTGTCATATCACACAGTCACAATATGCGATAATGGCAATTGAAATTCTAACAGACTTCGACATTGTAACTGGTGGAAAAGGTTTCAACATAGTCAATACTATGAATTAACCTAAGTCCTTTTGCTACAATCCTTAGTCATAAAAGTATACACCTTCACATCCATGTTGGTCTTTGAAGACCTACTTGCACCCTTTAGTTTTTACACTTTTAGGTAGCCCAATCAAGTTCCAAACTTGATTGTTAAACATGGATTGTAATTTGGATTCCATGGTTCCTAACCATTTATCCAAATTAGGAGAGGACATTGCTTCTTGATAGCAAGTGGGATCGTCATTCTCAATGACTTCCACTTCATCACTTTCCGCAACGAAATCACTATTTCTTGAGTTCGGATCGTAACCTATCCAATCTACGATGGACTTGTGCATCTTGAACCGGTTTCACAACTCCTTTGTGAACTTGGTTCTGTCTCTACTCTTGGTTCCATATTATTTTCGGGTTCTTGAACTTCTTTCAAGATTAATTTTACTCCCACTAGATTCTTTTATTGAGAAACTATTTTTCAAGAAACGAATCGTATAGAGCAACAAACATTTTGTTCTCTAAGCGGTTGTAAGATTAATTTCCGAAAATAACCTTGTCAGATTTGGTGCTAACTTTATAAGAGACAAGTCTCTTTACATAAGATTCACAACCCCAAATCTTCATGAAAGTCAAACTAATTTTTCTTCCATGCCACATCTCATGTGGGGCCTTAGGAACCGATTTAGTAGGGACTTGATTCAGTGTAACCGCATTATTTCTAATGTATATCCTCAAAAGGAAATAGGAAATAGGAAAGTCTAATTGACACATCATCGAACGAACCATGTCCTACAAGGTTCAATTCCTCCTTTTAGACACACCATACAATGTGGTGTTCCGGTTGGAGTCAACTTTGAAACGATTTCATAGTTTTGAGATGATTGTCAAACTCTTGGCTCAAATATTCATTACCTCGATCTAATCGAAGTACTTAACAGTTTTACCAAGTTGTTTTGTACTTCATCTTTGAAATGTTCAAAACATCTCAAACGATTCACCTTCGGACTTCATCAGATAGACATAGTCATATCTAGATAAGTTTTTAGCGAAATGTGATGAAATACCGAAATCTTCCCCTAGCAATGCTTCTTAATGGTCCACATACATCTCATGTATAATGACCAATAAGTCACTAGCCCTCCCACTACTTTAGTGTAGGGTGGTTTGATCGATAATCTCAATAAATAAGATTCACATTCCTCAAATGATTCATGGTCATATGAGTCTAAAAGTCCATGTTAATGGAGTTTAGATATATGTTTCTTATTTATTTGACCAAGCCGGCAATGCCATATAAACGCTTTGTTCATATTGTTAGGTTTAGATTTCCCATTTATATCATAGATATCTTCAATATTATTTTGTTTCTCATCATCAAGGATATGAAGATCATTTAATGACATATGCATTACAATAAGACATATTATTAAATAAATATAAAACTTCTTATTGAAAATAAGAAAATTATATCCTTCATCATCCATTTAAGAAACAGAAATAATACTCCTACTCAAATCTGGAACGTAGTCATACTTGTTCAAAACAAGTACTACTTCACAAGGTAAGATGACTTCATAAGTCCCTTATGGCTAATGTTGCAACTCTTGCTCCATTCCCATGCTTAGGTTTAATTTACCTTATTTGAGTAGCTTTCTATTCTTTGCTCCTTGCACATTTAGACAAATGTGGGATCCAATCCGGTATCATATACCCAAGAACAAGAAGTCGAAAGGAAAATATCTATCATATAGATACTTGAAGTAGTAGCAATCATATTGCCCTTCTTCACCTTTTAGGCCTTCCTAATAAGCCTTGCAACTTTGCTTCCAATGACAATCTTATTGCAATGATAGCAAATTGCATCCTTTTGAGACACTTTGGGTTTAGCCTCTTCGGTTTTGACAACTTTTGTCCTAGGTTTAGCAACTTTTGCTTTACCTACTTTTCCTTCCTTTGTGAACCCTTTCTTGTGTTAACCATTAACACAATTTGCGGATTGCTCCTTCTTTCATCATATGAATTAAGAGCTTTCACCACAACATATATCTTTTGCCTAGCTTGCATTTGGAACATTTCCTTTTTGCGTTATGCTATAACAAAAGGAATAGTTATCATGTGCTCAAGGTTCTTCATAAGATCCTTTAACCATGGTGGCAAATTCAAGGCAAGCAATATTGTCAGAATCATCAATATGTTTCTAATGTTGCTTCCTTATTTGCCCTTTGCAACATTTGCAATGGGTTTAGTAGGAACGGATTCGTCAAGAACGTACACATTTGCCTAAGAACAATTCTTGAGCGTCGATCAAATCGAGTAACTTGTACCGTTCTTTTCGAATTTTGTCCTTCATAAGGACGAATCGCAATTATCATTATGTAATGCTACTTCTACAACAAAATATACAAATTATATGAACACATATCAATATCAACACATTTATCATTTAAGAGCAAATAATGTATTTTACAAATACTCCCACTAAATCATACACCTTCCAATGCTAATAAGCATAATATGCATTTAATGGGCTAAGATCCAACTTTAATTTAATCTCAAGTACGCTATGGCGCACCGCTCAAGATTAAACTAATTAGGTAGAAAAACATCAATCATATCGTATATGACTCTTAGGACTAAGATCCATCTTTAATTTGATCTCAAGTACGCTATGGCGCACCGCTCAAGATCAAACTAATTAGGTAGAAAACATCAATCATATCATATATGACTCTTAGGATCTTTTATGAGATTTATTTAAGACATCATATGTCTAAGCATATTTTAATCTCATCTTATGCCTTGGGTCCAAAACCATTTTGATAACCCAATTAAGTTCATCCATTTTAAACGTATAGGAACCACCATTTCCTCATCTTGCTCGCAAACGGAATAGAATCAAAGCACCTTGCTATGGCAAGCCCACCCAAAACTATCCGAGTGGTCTCAAGTGTTTAAATCATGGATTGGCATAAAGAACTTAAAAGTTAAATGAAGGTTCTTTAAGGTAGATTATAAGCATATCAGGAAAGATAGTCATAATCATGCACCAGGTAAGTTCCCAGGAAGATAGGTGAGCCACAAGGACTACTTAAGTACCAACTCTTCCTTAGACAGAACTCTCCTAGTCATGCACAATTAGAAATCAACTCTGATTTGGCAACATAATCACTACCTTTTATAAACAATTAGTTTCCTTTTAAATTTCGCGTATTTATGACTTGTTTCCATAAACAATCATAAGATCCAAAATTTACAATGTCTAAATCTAAACATATTAGGAAACTATAATGCAATGTTTCAACTAAACATTTTAGGAAATCACAATTCAATGTTTCAACTAAACATCTAATAAAATTCTTAATACTTAAGAACAAATAATTCATGCATCGCGATAATTATTAAAATCATATTTTAATCAATTAATCATGCATATCAATGAATCAATCTAGCATGGACTTATAAACTCAATTTTATAACATCCAGATTTTCATATACACTGCTCTGATACCACTGTTGGGTTTTACGGGTCCATGCGCAGCGGAATTAAGCATTAAAAACATAAAACCCAAGAAGCCCTAGGATCCGTTCTATACAATTAATTTGAATATCAATGAAATAGAATTAAACCAACCTTGAAACGCTTTCCGGTCTTGAGCTATCGAACGATTTGATTATGTGATATTGAATCACAAACTTCGTTCTTCAACTTGCTTGAACTCTAGGTCTTGATCGATGAACGAGCGAAGACCCTCTTTTGGTATCCACACCTTCGAATGAATCCAAGAACAATTTCTTGTCGATTGCTAGATCTAAACCTTGAAGAATATTGAGAGAATTTGATTGTGAATTTTGCTTTAAAATTTTGGCTAGGTTTTTAGGTTTGACAGTACCCTTGTATTTATACTACAATAGTGTAAATACCTCTTCTAATCGTATTAGGAGAGACAGGCTGTCAATAACGCGTATTGGCCTATTATGTCGCGCGATATATCAAGCCATTGGCTTGATATGTCGCGTGACATAAGTAGCCAGTTTCTGTGCCTCTCAATCATTCTTCCTCCGGTTTAACCAATTCATTCTAGTTGTGTGTGACCCAATAGGATTACATTATGTTGGCAATGAGTTCGATCATATCGATCCTCATAAGACATAAGCGGACTCTAGCAAGCCATTATGTCTACCCAAATAATGCAACGTAAGAGTTCACGTTTCCAACGGTGTACTTCCATTTATCCCTTTTGTCTCACGATGTTATATTGAACACAAGTCATGGTCCTTGTCAACTTGTTATTGTTCAATGCTTTCTCGATTCTTGAGTATAATGATAATTCCAATCATATTGGGGGTACGGCCATACACTTTCATCATTATCACTCATCGAGGGGCCCAAGCATAACATCTCTCTTCCGAGGGACAAACTCCTTCTTGACTTATCATCCTTCCCATCATGAATCCGATCATGCCAATGATAGCCTTTATAGATATCGTGTTAAGATATCGTTTGACTAAAATCAAACATGGCTTTCATCATATGTAAGGTTATGATAGTCTCAGGTCTAGGAAATAAATGAAGTAACCGTATGAGATTTAAGTATGACATTTGACCATGACATAAATCTCATGCGGGTCATGTCCAGTCACTTGTTCTCTAACAAGTACCCATAATTTCAATGTGCATCTCTTATGCATATAATCATCACATGATTATCCATTGACAATTATACTAATTATTCTCTTAATAATTAGGGACGGAGATTATTACAATAAATATGCAAACTATATAATAATCAAATAATAAACATAAATGATAAAGATGATACATAACGGTTTTCAGTTAAACATAACTAAAGCCTAGGGCATTACACCAACAGTTCCTATGCCTCTTCAGGCTCGTTCCTATATCTCGCTTGGCTTGTTCCTATACCTCTTTAGGCTCGTTCCTATATATCGCTAGGCTTGTTCCTATGCGTAGGCTTGTTCCTATACCTCTATAGGCTCGTTCCTATATCTCGCTAGGCTTGTTCCTATGCGTAGGCTTATTCCTACACCTCTATAGGCTCGCTCCTATATCTCGCTTGGCTTGTTCCTATGCCTCTTCAGGCTCGTTCCTATATCTCGCTAGGCTTGTTCCTATGCGTAGGTTTGTTCCTACTCCTCTATAGGCTCGTTCCTATATCTCGCTAGGCTTGTTCCTATGCGTAGGCTTGTTCCTACACCTCTATAAGCTCATTCCTATATCTCGCTTGGCTTGTTCCTATGCCTCTTCAGGCTCGTTCCTATATCTCGCTAGGCTTGTTCCTATGCGTAGGCTTGTTCCTACACCTCTATAGGCTCGTTCCTATATCTCGCTTGGCTTGTTCCTATGACTCTTCAGGCTCATTGCTATATCTCGCTAGGCTTGTTCCTATACATAGGCTTGTTCCTACACCTCTTTAGGCTCGTTCCTATATCTCGCTAGGCTTGTTCCTATGCGTAGGCTTATTCCTACACCTCTATAGGCTCGTTCCTATATCTCGCTTGGCTTGTTCCTATGCCTCTTCAGCCTCGTTCCTATATCTCGCTTGGCTTGTTCCTACACCTCTTTAGGCTCGTTCCTATATCTCGCTAGGCTTATTCCTATGCGTAGGCTTGTTCCTACACCTCTATAGGCTCGTTCCTATATCTCGCTAGGATTGTTCCTATGCGTAGGCTTGTTCCTACACCTCTATAGGCTCGTTCCTATATCTCGCTTGGCTTGTTCCTATGCCTCTTCAGGCTCGTTCCTATATCTCGCTAGGCTTGTTCCTATGCGTAGGTTTGTTCCTACTCCTCTATAGGCTCGTTCCTATATCTCGCTAGGCTTGTTCCTATGCGTAGGCTTGTTCCTACACCTCTATAAGCTCATTCCTATATCTCGCTTGGCTTGTTCCTATGCCTCTTCAGGCTCGTTCCTATATCTCGCTAGGCTTGTTCCTATGCGTAGGCTTGTTCCTACACCTCTATAGGCTCGTTCCTATATCTCGCTTGGCTTGTTCCTATGCCTCTTCAGGCTCATTCCTATATCTCGCTAGGCTTGTTCCTATACGTAGGCTTGTTCCTACACCTCTTTAGGCTCGTTCCTATATCTCGCTAGGCTTGTTCCTATGCGTAGGCTTGTTCCTACACCTCTATAGGCTCGTTCCTATATCTCGCTAGGCTTGTTCCTATGCGTAGGCTTGTTCCTACACCTCTATAGGCTCGTTCCTATATCTCGCTTGGCTTGTTCCTATGCCTCTTCAGGCTCATTCCTATATCTCGCTTGGCTTGTTCCTACACCTCTTTAGGCTCGTTCCTATATCTCGCTAGGCTTGTTCCTATGCGTAGGCTTGTTCCTACACCTCTATATGCTCGTTCCTATATCTCGCTAGGCTTGTTCCTATGCGTAGGCTTGTTCCTACACCTCTATAGGCTCGTTCCTATATCTCGCTTGGCTTGTTCCTATGCCTCTTCAGGCTCGTTCCTATATCTCGCTAGGCTTGTTCCTATGCGTAGGCTTGTTCCTACACCTCTATAGGCTCGTTCCTATATTTCGCTAGGCTTGTTCCTATGCGTAGGCTTGTTCCTAAACCTCTATAGGCTCGTTCCTATATCTCGCTTGGCTTGTTCCTATGCCTCTTCAGGCTCGTTCCTATATCTCGCTAGGTTTGTTCCTATGCGTAGGCTTGTTCCTACACCTCTTTAGGCTCGTTCCTATATCTCGCTAGGCTTGTTCCTATGCGTAGGCTTGTTCCTACACCTCTTTAGGCTCGTTCCTATATCTCGCTAGGCTTGTCCCTATGCGTAGGCTTGTTCCTACACCTCTTCAGGCTCGTTCCTATGTTTCATTTGGGTCTAAACGCCCATCTCTCGGTCTTTCTCCAATCATTATTCTTTAGCCCGGAATGGCTCTAAACAACCCGGTCCCGAAAACCGTACAGTTTCCAACACACAGAAAATAGCCCGGAATGGCTATAAACTACCCGGTCCGGAAAGACCGTACAGATTTCCCACACAGTCAAAATCGCGGGGTGACTTCCCAAATAAAAAACAGTCAAATTCGTGGGTGACTCCCAAAAACAGTCAAATTCGCGGGGTGACTTCCCAAAGAAAAAACAGTCAAATTCGTGGGTGACTCCCAAAAACAGTCAAATCCGCGGGGTGACTTCCCAAAGAAAAACAGTCAAATTCGCGGGGTGACTTCCCAAAGAAAAAAGTCATATTCGCGGGTGACTCCCAAAGAAAAAAGTCAAAACCGCGGGTGACTCCCAAAGAAAAAAGTCAAATCATCGGGGTGACTCCCCACCAAAAATAGTCAAATTCGCGGGTGACTCCCAAAGAAAAAAGTCACATCTTCGGGGTGACTCCCCACCAAAAACAGTCAAATTCGTGGGTGACTCCCAAAGAAAAAAGTCACATCTTCGGGGTGACTCCCCATCGAAACAGTCAAATTCGCGGGCGACTTCCCAAAGAAAAAACAGTCAAATTCGCGGGGTGACTTCCCAAAGAAAAGCAGTCAAATTCGTGGGTGACTCCCAAAAAACAGTCAAATCTGCGGAGTGACTTCCCAAAGAAAAACAGTCAAAATCGCGGGGTGACTTCCCAAAGAAAAACAGTCAAATTCGCGGGGTGACTCCCCACCAAAAACAGTCAAGTTCGCGGGTGACTCCCAAAGAGAAAAGTCACATCTTCGGGGTGACTCCCCTTGGAACACTCAATCTCGGGTACAAACGCCCATCATCGGGGTGACTCCCCTTGGAACAGTCACTTTCGGGTACAAAACTCATTGCCTTTCATTGGCACCCCATCCTCGACGAACTACGATTCGGCTTGATTCCCCCACGGGATACGTAGGAATCCTCTTCATAAGAGGTCCAGCCACTTGACCATCTTGGTCATCTCTTTCCCTGCCGTTCATGTCCGGCTCGGGATTCTCATTTTTATCGACGACCCCACTTCCCGTGGAAGTGACGTCGCCGAGGGGCTCTGTGAGCACCCCGACCCGAACTCAAGTTTTGGGTCCACTTTAATTGATTTTTGGGCTTACATAATTGCTAAAGAAGCAAAATAAGTCCAATTATCCCACAGCCCATCCAACCCATTGGGCCTGCCATCCATTTGGCCCAGTATGACAAAAAGGTGTACGTTGTCGTTCGACATGGGAAGACACTAAGGCGGTTTAACTGCCCCTGTCGGACGACATAGGCCTTCCCATCAGCCTGCCTATAAATACAAGGCATGGTTGATCATTTTGAGGGGACTTGAAGAGAGGATTGGGAGGATCAGTATAATAGAGGGAAAACTCTGCCCAAAAAGAGTCTCTCTCTCTCTCTCTCATACACACACTCACCTCCCTCCTCACACACACACATACACCAAGGCCAAGATCCAAAGAAACCCTCCTTGTTGGTGTGTTGAAGGGGTAGACACCATACTACTGGTGATCTTACCTTGTGGACTACAATAGGTAGCCACTAAACCCTTCTCTCTTTAAATAACCTTTCCATACATTCATACTACCTTTGCATGCATACATGCTTTAATATTATGTAGAAATTGGGATTTTTACATGATAAAGGTGGTGGAGAAGTGAATCTTCAATATTCACTTCTCCCCACCTTAGATCTGGACATTTGGTGGCATAAATACCATTAAAGTTTGAATCTTTACTTAGTTCCATCGAGTTAGGAGGTGATGGCTACTTCAAAGTGGCCATAAACATGTGATTTATCACATTTGGCAACTAAAGCCATGTAATCCTCCCATAATACTCATACAATACTATTATATTACTGTTTACAGTTAATAAAAATGCTTAGTTTGCTTTGAGAACAAAGGAGTAATCAAACAGTCTGAAGGGCACTGAAATGGCCTACCCTTGTCGGACGACACAGGACTCTCAAGAGATCATGTGTCATACGACATGGAGATCCCAGAAGTCTATAAAGCCATTCTTGGACTTCAGATCTGTCAGGTTTACCTCCTTAGTAAATCAAAGCTTATCTAAGTATTTATGTGGCTCATAAGCCACTATTTGGTTGCCTAAGGTCTGTTTGGGTGCGATCTATTTGATGGAGGCGGTTGGCCATATGGCATAGACGACTTCGGATGTTCTATGTCATATGACATCCGTATCATTAAAAGTCAATCATGACTTTGTCCACTCCTATCAACCCCCAAACTGAGCTTAGGCCTTCGAATAGTGTCTTCAATGGGTAAAATAAATGTCATTCCAGTTCCATAATAGCTTGGTCATTGTAAAAGACAATCTGACAATGAGGCATCATGTCGTACGACACCCACTTTCTGGGAGGTCCTGTGTTGGACGACATCAGAGCTCTCTGGGCAGATTGTCTTAACCTTCTGCCTTGTTATTAAATCATAATATGTAAAGGGTGTGGCCCCCTGTCATGGCTCACAAGTTGTATTCAGTCTTTACATCATCAATGAAATGCCAAATTTGCATGTTTTGCTCATCGACACATATTGCACACACACTTTGAATGTCCATAATCGTCCAATGTTGATTGAAAGTCTCGAAAGAGGCGTGTTGGGTGAACTCTCTAGTTATTCCCAAACACGTAACCAGACTCCCAAACCCAAAATCTCTTAAAATAGGTTTTTCAATGTTTTCCTTTAAAAACGGCATGGCGACTCCCAAAACCGAAATTTTCAAAAACTTATCATTACAATACAACAACCTTTTAAAAGGCGAAATGATATTTTTTGGGCGAGCGTTCATTCAACTATACCCTATGACATCCCCTTGGCCCTTCTCTATATGGGGTATAGACGTGATAAGAAAGGTCACACCCGTGGGAATCAACAGGCACAGTTTTGTTCTAGTAGCCATCGACTATTTCAATAAATGGATCGAGGCTGCCTCCTACAAAGTATTGAATGCCAGAAAGGTAGCAGAGTTTATAAAATACAAAATCATTTGCCGATATGGGGTGCCGCAAGAGATGATATCTGATAATGGCTCACGTATTGTGAAAGAAACCGACCGTCTCTTGATAAAATATAAAATCGTAAGGCACAAGTCCTCTCCCTACAGGCCTCAAACAAATGGAGCAGTTGAAGGCACAAATAAAACGATCGAAACAATCATCACGAAAATGGCAGTCACTGGAAAAGATTGGCACGACAAACTACCCTTCACACTTTGGGGATACCGCACCTCGGTTCGAACAACCACCGGCAAAACTCCACATGCCCTCGCATACGGAATGAAAGTTGTTCTACCTATAGAGCTAGAGATACTTTCACTTATGGTTCTCCTAGAAAATCAAGTAAATGAAGTTGACTGGTTGGAAAATAGATACGAAGAGCTAGCCCTGCTAGACGAAAGGAGACTGAGAGTAGCTGAGCACACTAAAGCCTACCAAAGAAGAATGGCAAGCGCTTTCAATAAAAAGGTCAAAACAAGAAACATAAGAGTAGGCGACCTAGTTCTCCGCGAATACCACCCTAGACCTTTTAACCCTCTAGGCAAGTGGGGGCCAAGATGGATAGGACCCTACATCATAAAAAAGATATTCTCTGGGGGAGCCCTTCAGCTTGTGGATTTAGTCGGAGATCAACTACCAAAGTCGGTCAACATGGACAAACTCAAGAAGTACTTCGTGTGACTTGGCTCCTTAAAAAATGCTCGCTAAGTTGAAAATCCAAAAAGGGATGGCCTAGGAAAAAATTAGAGCTCGCACAAGAAAAGAAGCCCGCTAGATTGAAAACCTGAAAAGGCGGTCTAGGTAGAAACCAGGGTGTACACTAAAATGAACTACGTCGACCTGAGCCTTTTTGGTGTAATGCCCTAGGAGTTTAGTTATGTTTGACTTATAACTTAAACCGCTATGTAATCGTCTTTATCATTTATTATAGAGAAAGTTTATTTAGCTTATTATATGTTTGCATGTTTAGTATAATAACCTGCGTCCCTAGTTATTATGAATAACTAGTATAAGTTGGTAATGGATAAGCATGGATATGATTATATGCATGTGATGCACAATACACTTATGGGTACTTGCTAGAGAAAAAGTACTGAGACATGACCTACCGATGAGATTTATGACATGGTCTATAGTTATATATGTCATGATTAAATCTCATGATAGTCATGTCATTGAATCCTTTGTACCTGAGATTATCATTGTCTTCCACTTGATGAATGTCGTGTTTGATATAGTGTAAGTGCTCCAATTTGAGCTTGTTAGAATTTTCGTTAGAAAATTAACGAAAGTTATAACATTTCTAACAATTCCTAACTATCCTAACATTTCTAACAAAGTGAGGGTAAAATGGGCATTGTTATTTAAGGTTAAACCTCAAAAAGAATCTTAAAAAGCAAAACAAAAGAAGAAAACCAAAAATGGCAATGGCTGGAAACAAAAAACTGGCTGTTAATTTGAATTTTGAAAAAGATTATTCTTCTTGTCCAAAGCTGAAGCTGCATTTAATGAACGATTACTTATTTGCTGGATCCATCCGCGCGGATGAGTTTGCTATTTTCAGAGGGCTATAAATTGAGCCCTCCAGTCACAAAAATAAGAAGAAAAAACACAATTGCACCGAACCTCTGGCGAAATATAGAGAGAAAACAGTGAGAATTCTTCAAGAATTGTCACCTTTTTCTCTCCAATCTTTCCCAACTCACACTCATCCACTCACTCTCATATTCAAGCCTTAAACACTCATACACTCAAGCCAAACACTCAAGAACACAAGGAAGATTGGTAAACTCTCCTCTTCCTAACCCTAAATCTCAACCATGCATGCATCTTCAAACTACAAAATGTAGTTCCTTCATCTTCTTGCTCTAGATCTAAGAAGATCACCATGGAAGACCATCTCCATGGATGATCTTCTACAAAGATCAACATTATTTTCAAAGCTTTTCTTGCTTACTTGCAAAAATGCACTTTTAAAACCCTAAAAAACCATTTTCAAGCACTAAATCTTGATTTCAAAGGATAAAATTCCCCTTCCCAAGCAAATGAAATGCTTAGTCCTAATGTACCCCAAGGATGGTTTGGTATAGTTGATTCACCACTAAAATGTCTAGTGATCACTAACCAAAACCTAGGGAAATGGGGACAAGCATGGATGCAAAACCCCCCTTAAAATCATATTTTCTTTCTTGAGAAGTTGCTGTCCAGTAGCAATTTTCTCAGACCTCAGTCCATGGTCTTAATTTTTGGACACAGATGAACTTGGAATTTGGTGTTGACTACAAAATACTTTTTGTAGCCAACATCCAGAGATTTCCAGACATATTTTTACCTTATTTTTTGGGTGAGTAAAACTCCTCTTTTCAAATTTTCTTTCAGAGGCTAGTTCATCAGCTTCTGGGAATCCAGATCTCATATCTGAGGTTTCCAGAAGGTTTTGACCCCTCAAATCTTCTCCAAAATGGAAAATTCCTTCGCACAAACTTTATTTAAGGTGTATAGAACAACTTTCATTCTCTGAGTTTATCCAGGTTATGAAGTTTTAAGACCCTTGAATCCCTTTTAAAATCAAAGGTCCACTGCCTTTTTCATTCTGGCAGAAATGGCTCTCAACTTCAAAAGGTCTTTTGAGTACCAAATCTCAATCCAAAAATCTTCCAAAAAATCATGGGATCAGTTTAAAGTCTTAAAAAGATATCCCAATTTTTACTTTTCTGAATTTCAACTTATTTTGGCCAAAACACACACACACACACACACAAACAAATGATTTTCAGCTTGGAAGACTCGTTTTTACGAGGCGCGTCGGGTGCACACTAACGTCCTTCCCGACGCGTAACATGACCTCCGAACCTAAATCTCTGATCTCGGGCTTTTTTCAAAGTTTTGGCCCTCAAAATAAAAATGGCGTGGCGACTCCGTTTGATTTCAAAAATCGGGTACATCACAGTGGCGACTCCGCTGGGGAAGAATAAGCTTTTTCTAAAAAAAATGATATTTGGTATATTGGTGGAAACCATTAAACTTCCCGTTATCGCCTCCTAACACGAGTCGGGGATAAATTGTGGTCTAACAATCCCACGTACCGGTATCATTATTTTCAAAAAAAAAAGAAAAGCTTTTTGAGGGTCAAGCTTCCGTCTCAACATTTGAAAATCCTTTGCTTTGTGTGTGTTGATTTTTGCACAGTCTTCGTGTTTGTTTTTGGCCGCCTCGGAGAAAGTCAAAATTTTGACTGTCGGAATAATGTCCCTAACTGTCGGAATTTTCGTGCTTATGTGCTCATTAAAAATTTCAAAAAAAAAATCATGCATCATGCCTTTTAAGACACATAAAAAAAAAATTCTATTTTACTCAGAAAAAGAAGATAGACTGCTTGCACACTACGCGCACGTTGACCGTACACTGCACACTACGTCCTTAACCCGGGGAAATCCTTGTCGCGGTCCGTTTGGTCTTATTACGCCTCTCGGATGAGCACAGGACTACCCAAACATCCCATGGAGCCTCGTGTCGACCATGCACTTGTCCGTGACCCACTTTGTCCGAGACCCGGTTGGTTTTTAGTCAGTACGTGTCATGCCACTGTACGTGTATGGACCTTTCCTTTCAAGCCTTTGTCGGCATCCCGACTCAATATCTTTCGGGTCCCTAATCGGTCGAAGTCATGCCGGCTTTCCGCCGCGAGACTTTGACCAAGATATTGGCCGGCGCCTTGACTTCGGCTCGGCGCACAAATTATACACGACTCCCGGCATTGACCTTTGAGTCATCAAGGATTAACGGTTATTCCATGCCTAATTACGGCTTAGCGACGACAAGTCAAGATCAATAGCGGACATTTATCGGTCAAATCATGCCGACTTTTCGTCGAGCCCTCGGACACGATCTTGACTTTTAACGTCGGCTTTGTCCGTAATTTACATCGAATGCTCGTTAAGACTCGATTACCCGCCGACTTCTAGGATCGTTTTTTTCTTTCGGTCGGTGGGACCCGCTTGCCCTATAGGACCCTCGCCGGGGCTGTCCACCTGGGAGGTCGAAATACGGGTGGAATACGAGGGGCTTATAGACGTAGTGACGGGGCCCACCGATCCGAGAATCGAGTAGTTTGCAAAAAAGAAAAAGAAGAGCAATCTTTTCCAACCGATTAGGTTAATAAAATGTGTTTTAAGTAAACATGAACAAATAATTGCATGTTGCATGAGCCTTGAGCCCAAACACCTACCCACCTTCAATTCCCGCCATCGAACCCTCGTGTCTTTCCCCCGCACTCCACACAAAGCTTGGTTTCGGGCACCGGGTCACCGTTTGATCCGGTTGGGAAGAGTCAAGCGCATCGTCGGCTTCGCCGTTTGTTTCAACTCCGGGTTTGAGAATGTCGCATCAGGCTGTAACGATGGGGACAACGTCACTCCGCCTCCGGGACTCCTCGGGCGGAACAACAATGGAATCGGTTAGCGAGAACGGATGAGAGTGTGACGGGAAGCACGGTTGAATAGCCTTATCGAGGCTATTAAGAGCCATGGTTGGCCGCCGAGTCTCAACCCGGATGGCACCTTCCTTTGTGGAAGAAGAGGAAGACCACAATCCCGCTCTTGGTCAACCCGACTACTCCAGGATGCCACCACCGGCCTCCCACGGTACTACCACCGAGCCCATGCTCCTCGATCCCTAGGTCAGCCGGCTCCCCAGCTGAGACCACTGGATCCATGCGGCTGACGGGACGAGCCGGTTCGCAATGCCTCGGTGGGGACAAAGTCGATACGGAATGCCTTCCCATGGTTGGGGATACCCCGGAATGCCACGGCAAATTGGGATCCCGCCTCGGTTTGGGACCAATCAATCCGGACTTTCGCGGCAACGGTTTGGAATGCCACCACGGTTTGGTTCGGGGCAACGGTCGGGAGCCCCTCCTCGGAATGATGCTAGCTCGGTTGCTCCTCATACGGCTTCCGCAAACCCATTTCTCACTCGGGGTTCAACGGGTTGCAAGCCCCCATCCCGTTTCATCGGAATCACCGGGACCACGGTATCCTCTCGGTTATGCATCCTTGCCACAACCGGCCATGCAATTCAACAACCAAGGACAGCGGCCCGCACTTAAGCTTACTTATGGGCCTCACTCCAGGAAATCCAAGCCATCGGCTACCTCGAATCTGCCTCCATCTTCTCTGCCGATTGGAAGCCAACGGCAAGTCGGCGGGTTCTAACCCTTTGCCCAAGCTCCTACCTACACTCCCCGGGGTAATTTGGGCCAAGAACGGGTTTTCACCTATGCCCCGGAGTATGGTATTCCTTCCACTAATGCACCACCAACGGCTAGTCCTCTTCCTGGCTCAAATATCGGCTCGGGAATTCCCGCTCCACCTTTGGATCCCCAATTGGCTTGGTTTATGGAGCAACACAAGGAAATGAAAGCACGGATTGCTGAATTGAGCGCCAAAGAACACTTGCTCTTCGGCCTACGAGATCCCGACTCGATTGTCCCCCCGCCTCACAAGTTTGTGATGCCCACTCTGGAATTGTTTGACGGGAGTGCATGCCTAAAACTCACTTGGACACCTATACTTTGGCAATGAAGGCTAAGGGATGCACAAACCAGCGGTTGGCCGATTACTTTAGTGTCTCTTTGAAGTCGGGGGCTTTGAAATGGTTTTTCCGATTGCGGCTGAAGCTAGGGCTACTTGGGAACGGATCACCCGGTACTTTCACGGATAAGTATAAAGCCAACTTGGAATGGGAGACAAACGAGTTGACACGCAAACAACGATGCAACGCCTAATGAGAATATTGGGGATTTCTATAAGAGGTGGAACTTAAAGCTCGGTGAAATGGCCATTCCTCCCTCGACGAGAGCGGTTAGACATCTTTCGAGTCATGCTTGAAGCCGCATTTGAGAGCTTCCCTCGGTCACTTCCCCTACGGCGACTTGCGTGCAATGGTTAATTCCGGGGCTAAGTTCGAAAAGGCTTACAATCGGCGGCCATTGCTGCACTTCTACGGATATCTAGGGTTTCTTCCACCTCCAACTCACGGCTCTGCCCAACCAAAAGGTAAAGAAGTGATTAGCTATGCGGGACGGGGCTGTAACAATGCCACTTCCTTTGTTCCCAAGAAACCGATCCATCCGAGATCCGGCTCCAAAACTTGGGAAACTTTGGGATGCCTTTGAGTGATATCTTGAGGTTTGGTGAGAGAAGGTTTGCTCCGGCCTTTGGAAAATTATCGGCTAGAAACCCCAATGCTCCTTTGGATACCTCCAAGCATTGTGCCTTTCATCGATACCATGGGCACCTGACGGATGATTGCGTCCCCCTGAAAAAAGGCCATCCAAGGTTTGATTGAGCAAGGGAGGTTAGAGATGCTGAAGGGCCTAACACTATTAATAACCCGCTCCCTAACAACATGAGTGTCAACATGATCGAGTTTGGTGGTTCAAGCCTTGTGGGCACAATGGAGTTTGACTCGTCCCTTTGCAAGGTCAATGAACCAGTCATCGCAGGCAATGAAGATGGTTGGATTGAGCAAAAAGTTGCCAAGGAAATCCTGATGGAAAGGTCTGCAATAGCTCCCGTCTCCAGCGTCGAAGAATAGATGCATGGTTCAACGGCAAGAGCGGCTAGGCGGGGGCTACCTATCTTTAAAATAGTCTTTTGAGTCAACCTTCGTAGGTTCTAGTACTTTTCTTTCACCTAAGTCCTTCCTGGACATTTGTCGTTGTAGTCCATTTTGGACATAGTGGTTAAGTGTCTAATTTTTTAATATAAGTTTTTTTTCTTTTCTTGCTAGACTCGAGACATCACTTGCGCACCCACGTTACACTTAATTGAAATGGTTTTATCCAAAATGATCACTTGTCTTTGCTCAACCACTAATTCTTAGAAAATGATTAATATTTAAACTAATCGGAGTGAGAAAATCAATTGATATCCTTCCCAAATTGGGGCTTACCAACTCCCCATCTTGCATCTCATATGCTCACATCCCTTTCATCATCATCATCTCGTTGCTCGATGAATTTGCATGGATCTTTTCTCATATAAAGCTTAAGCAAGCAATGAAGACTTAATCTCGTTTAGGTCATCCAGTAGGGATTGCGGTTGAAACCTTTCACCCATAGGAAAGCCATTACCTCACCCTTACTAAACACTACCCTCTCATTTCAAGATCGGCGTGTTTTGAAACCCGGTTTAGCCATCATTTTTGCTCCATGCGAGAGAAAGTCCAAGCGAGCCCGAGAAGTTAGCTTCGAGGAATCGGCGATGCGCAAATTATCTCAAGCCATGAAGGAAGGACAAAGATAATCCTCAACTCCTCGGGAAGCTTTCCAAGTCAAAAAAAAAAAAAAACAAAAAAAACAAAAAAAAAAAACAAAAAAAAAAAAACAAAAAAAAAAAAAAAAGAAAAAAAAAACAAAAAAAAAAGAAGGATTTTAAAATCCTCACAATCTCGGATATAATTCCAAGCTCCTCAGGAAGCCTTCCAAAAAAAAAAAAGAAGAAGAACTCAAAAGTCCCCGACATCTCAAGAAGCTCTCCCAATGATCAAAAAGGAGCTGAGATTCTCGCAAGATCGCAAAAAGTTGTCAGTAGCTCGGACTTCCTCTTACCATTACCTTAAATCAATCCCAAGCCATCCTCTCGATTTTAGAGGATACTCCCATTACCCTCACCTTTGGCCAAAGTCAAAATTTGACCTCTCATTCTTAGAGGCAATCAATCTTCCCAGCCATAGATTTCCCAAACACATCCCTACAAGCTAACCTTTCACCTTTAGAGGTTCAGTCAGTAAAGGCCCGGCCCAGACCTCTCATCTTAAGAGGTCAAAATTTCCCAAAATCACCCGATGGCCGATCGAAGCCCGGAAACCCAACTACGAGTCCTATCGGATAGCGGTTTCATTCTAATATCCTCGATGTCGGGATCAAATTAATGCTTCATTGCTTGCTTAAAATTGGAATCTAATCCATCTTGGTTCAAAATTACCAATCAAAGATTGTGCAAATTCAACCCTTCCCTTCATGTGAGCATATTTCATTTCTCCTCACAAACACTTGCCGTGGATGTCCCAGCTGGGGCTTCGCATCCGTGTCTTTCATGGACACTCTAAGGGGATATGTTATTCAATCCTCCAAATCCTCAAAATCCCCCAGGTCCTCGAGACCCTCGAATTTCAACATTCATTCTCTTTTCATTCGGGATAGGCCCGAGACTACGGCGACTGAGCTCTTCATAATGGAGGAACGTAGGCAGCCGAAATGGTCGGTCGAAATCACAAACAAATCTCAAAAAAAGAAAAAAATCCGGTCTCATCGGGGATCGTCCCTATACACTTTCCGAGCTTGATCCTCGATATCGGTTGGTTTTCTCCTTGTGATTAATCAAAATATTTGTTCATATCAGATTTAGGAGTTGAATAACCGAACATTAACAAAGGGTTTTAAGCAGCCTTGTGATCATCATGAATAAGACAATTTGTCAAGTGTCTCGACAAGTCTTCTCTCTCTACATCATAGGAAAATAGAGCCAAACAACGCTTGTCTTTCATCGCGAGGGCTTCCATACACTTTTCCACACCTTGTAACGCTTATACTCTCTCAAAAAGAGTCAAACCTAAGCGAGTGTGTATACACAAAATCGGGATTCATTCCACTTTTCGAAAGATGTGCTGCACGTAAACATTCTTGAGTCTTGTCCATTGGTAGTTGACTAAGATACGAAAAGATGGGTGCCTCCTTGGTCACATGATGACTACGCATGCGCAATAGAGGCTGCTCTGTGTTTCTTCCACGCTGGGGGCTTGCTAAGCGGTCCTCCCGGAGTTCTCTGTATCAGCTCTTTAAGATGGGACTTCTATAGTCATCCTTGGGTCCACATTGCGTTCTTCACTACGAGATAGATTCGCCAAGTCACTTCTTCAAAATCCGGACTTTGCCTACTCAGGATCCGGGGGCTTTGTCAAGACGGTCTTTTGGACCCGAATTTTATCAAGAAAGAATTTCAGCTTCAGAACTTGGTACACGGCAGCCTCCCGTAGCATCGGAATTCAAGATCAGGGTTTCTCCCGGCATTAGCAATTCCATCAAATCATTCTCCGGATAAGGTTTCGGCCGAGGTCACAGCTCACCCAAATGAAAGAAGCTTCACTCATATCAACGTGCCCTAGAGCCTGTCAGCATCAGCTTCAAATGACCAAGATTGAGAGAGAAAATTCCAATCAAGACCCGGGATCCGAATCCAATCTCATCAAAATTGAGGTCCATGTGATACTGCTGACAAAACCTCACCAACAACCGCTGTTTAAATCGCGATCAAGGGTTCTCATCCCCCACATGCTCAAAATCTGTTCCAAACAGTCTCCAGACACATACATAACCATGCATCCCCACAAAAAATCTCCCAAGGGCTCATGTAGCATGCACAAAACTTGAATCAATAGGAAAAATCCTAAGTGAATTGAAGATCATAAATCATAATTTCCCTGTCAAAAGCTTAGGCTAGGTGCATCTTCGAAAGCAAGTAAATGCATCATCTCGCAAACATATGCAGTGATACTCTCACAATCATTTTTGGCTCTATGCATGCATCTGTCATCATGAATGTCATATATGCATCTTCCTCTTCACTAACGAATGCAGGAATTCAAACGTGAAATCAAATCCCCCTTTTCGGCAAGGATGATCTTCACCAAAGTCGACCTCCAATGTCCACAAACGGATGAAGACAGCCTCCAGCATCTACAGTTTGGCAAAGACAAGCTCCGGCGTCTGCAACTTGCTAAAGACGACCCCCAATGTCCACAAATGGATGAAAACAACCCCCAACGAAGACCACCTCCAGTGTCTAACAAATCGGTCAGAGACGCCAAGTTCTCAAATACAAATCGGTCAGAGACGCCAAGTTCTCCAATACAAATCGGTCAGGGACGCCAAGCTCTCAATAC